>JAVQIZ010080773.1:0-17971 GCA_036023535.2 Galaxias brevipinnis
TGTGTGTGTGTGTGTAGGTGAGGCGGAGGCGGAGAGGAGGGAGCAGCTCAGACAGAAGAAGGCAGAGATTGCTCGCTGTTGGATCAAGTACTGTCTGAATCTGCTGCAGGATGCCAAGAAGCTGCTGGAGGTGGGACCACCCCGCTAGGGATCCCCTGAGTCAGAAACCCCCTGTGTCTGTGTGTGTGTGTGTGTGTGTGTGTGTGTGTGTGTGTGTGTTTGTGTGTGTGTTACTTTGCATTTTTCTGCACCTCTGTTTGTATGTGTGTGTGCTTACCTATACTTCCACTGGCCGTGTGTGTGTGTGTGTGTGTGTCTTCAGGACAACATTGGGGAGATGGATGAGGATAGGCAGCAGGAGTTGCGCCAAGCTCGCAGGGCGGCGGAGGAAGAGGAGGAGCGAGGGAGGAAGAGTGCTGTTCTCTTTGGCTCTAGTGATACATTCGACTCTATCTGCAGCCTGGAAGAAAAGGTGTGGATTTACTTCAAACTCTCATATGGTTTGATATAAACTTCACCCCTAAACTCTCACAGGGTTTAATATAAACTTCAGCCCTAAACTCTCACAGGGTTTAATATAAACTTAATCATTGAAGTTAGACATGGTTTAATATAAACTTCATCATTAAAGCAGATTATGAAGTCAGTGTAGAGGAGCCAAGATGCATGCACCATAACCATGCTCCATGTTAACTGTCGTCGTTTTAACTGTAACCATGTTAGCTGTCACCATGTTAACTGTCATTGTGTTAACTGTAGCCATGTTAACTGTCGCGTTTTAACTGTAACCATGTTAGCTGTAACAGTTTTAACTGGAGCCGAGTGTAAAGTGGAATGTTACCGTGGTTACTTTGGTCCAGCCCTTAATTACAGATGAATGGTTACCATGGTAACTTTGACCCAGCCCTTAACATTGACCCTAGTAACAGATGGCTGATTACCATGGTGACTCAGGCTGCATGTTCCTCTCTCTCACACGCACACACACACACGCACACACACGCGCACACACACACACACACACACACACACACACACACACACTACCTCTTAGACTTTGAACCCTATCCCTAACCCTCTCCCTGAAGGTGAGCTGCAGGTTTCCTCTAGACTTTACCGAGGCACGGGCAGTCTTTCTGGTGGGCCAGACCTACGTCACGCAGGTAACACACACACGCACACGCACACACACACATACACTAGTAATGTCAAATATTTAACACACATTTCTGAACTATTTCTCAGACACCTGGGCAGTCACTCTCACAGACCCTTTCTACACTTACCTGACTCTTGAACTCTGACCCTCCTTGAAGGCCAAGGAGTACTTTGAGATGGATGGCCATGTGACAGATCACATCGAGATCCTGCAAGATCACAGCCGTCTCTTCCTCGCCCTGGCTTTCTTCGAGGAAGACCCCGAGAGGCGCTGCCGAATGCACAAGCGCCGCGTTGACATGCTGGAGCCCATCTGTAAAGGTAAAGCACGCAGCTAGCGCATACCGCTAGCACACATACAGCTTACACACATGCTGGAGCCCATCTGCGATGGTAACAAATGTGGTCACGCACACAGCTAGCACATACCGCTAGAACACATACAGCTTACACATACAGCTAACACACACGCAGCTAACACACACACACACACACACACAGCTAACATACACAGTAATCTGTTCCTAACCTTTGACCTGAGTAGTGTTGTATACCTAACACACACAGCTATAACACACTGCTAGCACATACCGCTAACGCAATCAGATAACACACACAGCTAGTAAATACAGCTAGCACACACAGCTAACACACACAGCTAACACACTCTGAGCTAACACATAACTCTGCCTCTAACCTCTAGTGCTTTAACCTTTGACCTGTGCACGTTTTATTTTGTGTGTCAGACCTGAACGCCCAGTACTACCTGTTGGTGTGTCGTCAGCTGCAGTTTGAGCTGGCTGAGATCTTCAACGATATGATGGACCTGAAGCTGGCGGTGGCAAACAGACAGGAGGAGCTGGAGCCTCACACCATTAAGAAGTTCAACCTGCTCTGCGCCTCCTCCACCAAGTAATGCACACACGTCTCCTTAGCTGTCTGTGTCTCCTCCACCTCCTCCATCAAGTAATACACACACCTTCCTTAGCTGTCTGTGCCTCCTCCTCCACCATGTAATACACACACCTCTCCTTAGCTGTCTGTGTCTCCTCCGCCTCTTCCTCCACCAAGTAATACATACATGTGTCTGCACAGCTATGAATGTATTGGTGAGATATCTTGCATAAGTTAAGTGACTAAGTTAGCGCTATGAATAGAATGATAAACTCTATTGGGATGTTGTCGTCCATATTATATATTGGACGTACATGATGTGCCGAAATAATATGTATGGTTATAGGCCTACCTCGAAGGTGAAATATTACACACAGAGCTCCAAGTGTGCGTTGCTTTCAGCATCATGTGTGGTCTCCTAAGATTACCTCTGACCCTCTACTTCCCAGGTACTTCCAGATGTTCCTAGACTCGCTGCGTTCTCCGGACGGTAAGTTTCCCGAGGTACTGGAGGACGAGGTATTGAGGCCGGCGCTGGTGGCTCGGTTCCGCATGGCCCGTCTCTACAGCAAGCTGATCAGCCCCAGCCCTACGGTCCAACTGGACAACCTCAACCTGTCCCTGGACTGCTACAAGTAATGTTACTACTATCACACTGTACTATACTCAGTTTAAAACAGCTGGACTGCTACAAGTAATGTTACTACTATTACAATACTATACTAACTCCATATAAACCAGCTAGACTGCTATAAATAATGTTACTGCTATTGTAATATACTATATTCAGTATAAAGACCAGCACTATCAACTTTGTTACTGCTGCTTCTATGCAACTACATCATATTAAAGGATTGTTTGTAGGGATGCACTGTAAAACGAAATTTCCCTTCACTTCTCTCCCCGTCTGTTTGTCTGTCTGTCTGTCTGTTTGTATGCAATAATAAGCCCTCTGTCTCTCCTCCTCCTCCTTTCAGGTTTGTGGTGCAGTACTGTGAAGACCACCCGGCCGCCTCTGCTGCCGTGGAAACGGAGCTGGAGCTGAGCCAGGAGATGGTCGGCCTGCTGCCAATCAAGATCAACCGTCTCCAAGCCAAGATGGCCGCCAATAACTGATTCACTGGAGGGAGGGAAGGATGGGTTACTTACTGGCTGACAGGTGACTGGCTGACTGGGAGACTAGTTTTCTGGCTGACTGGTGATTGGCTGACTGGCACACTGAATGGCTTGAAGGAAGACTGGCTAACTGACAGACTATCTTACTGGCTGACTGACAGACTAGCTCACTGGCTGACTGATTTGACAGATGAGTTTACTGGCTGATTGTTTTGACAGGCTAACTTACTGGCTGACTGGTTTGACAGACTTGCTTGCTGACTGTTGACAGGCTAGCTTACTGGCTGACTGGTTGACAGACTAGCTTACTGGAAGGCTGGATGGTTGGATGTCTATACTGTTTATCTTTCTGACTGATTTACTGACTGTCTTGTAAACTGGTAATTAAATGGACTGAGCCATGAACGACCCCCCCCCCACCCCCACCACCTGCTTGGTTAAACACGTAACCATGGTTACCAGTTCACGCTGGCTTTGACAACCGGACCTGTGTAACCGTGGTAACCAGCCTTCTGTAACTATAGGGTCCGTGGTAAAGGGCCCGGACCAAAGTAACCGTGGTAACGATGTCGTACTTCACAGAGTCGCTCCGTGTAACTTCTCTGTGATTCTCTGCATGATGCCAATGTGACCTTTAACCTTCTGGCTGAGGAGTCCTAATGAGATGCCTCCCAAAGTAACCATGGTAACGCCTGCCTAAATAGATCTGTAGGTCTCTGCAGATGTGAAAAGTTACACCTAAATGAACTGTTGCTTCACAAGGCGTTTTCTTCTGTATTGTACAATGTGTTATTAATTTATGTTAACTATTTAACTGAAATAAAATATAATAATCTTCCGATTGTATTGTGTAGATTCATATAGAATATAGTCTATGCTGAAATAGATGAAAATAGACTAAAGATATTAAAAAGTTTAGAATTCATGTTAAGAAGCATTAGGGCTTATCTAAGAACATAAATATATTAAGTTGGAAAGACAGTCTGAGGTTTTCAGGTTAGACAAGAGATTAGACAAACGACAAGTGTATTCTCCAAGCAACCTGCAGAGGGTGCTGCTGCTGTAACTTTGTCCAAAGTTTGTTTTTCAATTTATTATTCTGTAAAAGTTTAATAATCTTTCCAATTTCTAAACCTTAAAATAGCTGCTCTTTGGTAGATCTCCTATCTTTCACTCATCTCTATCCCTTTCTCTGTGTTGGAGTAGGACAGATGAGAGCCTAGGCACACATAACAGAAGCCAGGCTGAGATGAGAGAGCAACAGACTAAGCTCAGAGTGTGAGAGAGGAGGAGACCCAGCCTGGTTTTCTGCTCACATGTTTGTTCAGGATACTAAGACACTGCATTAGATGAGGTTTGTTCAGGATGCTGAGACACTGCATTAGAATGTTTGGTTAAGTCCCGTTTCAGACGCTGACTGAGTTTGACGCTGGCGGAAGATGTGAGCTGACCTCCGGTCTCCTCCCTAACCAATATTCTCATCACTAAGTGATTCCAGGGGCAAATCCGAAGGAGAGAGGAACTATGAAATCTGTTTGGGAGTGTGTGTAAGTGCTCACCTTTCCTCAGAATAGATTTTTCCCCAGGTAATTTACAGGAACTGGTTCTTATTCTTAATTTCTCCTCCCATTAGTTCTGGGTCAGATCCACTTAACCTGTTTCAGTCTTCTAGTCCTAGGAGTGCTGCGTCAGCTTCTCTCTAACTGAGGTTTCTGTTGCACTCCAGGCAGCAGTTTCATTTGTGTAATGTTCTTTCCTCCTCTCAGACACCTGAGAGGTTTCCATGCTCAATGCTATTTGATGACCGCAGTGGCTTCTTCAGATGAACGGCCTGTCCTCTTCTTCCTCATCCTCTTTCTCCTCCTCCTCTTTCTCTGCCTTCACTTCACTGAGAGTCTGACTCAGCAGTCGTGGCTTTGATCAGCCTTAACTTAGGCATTCCTTAACCACAAACTGACATTATGAAAGGATTGATATATTTATTTATATTGGTTTTGTTTTGAATAGGGTTGTAATGAGTTCCTTGTTCTATGTTTTTGGACAACATACATTAGATGCAGTGAAACGAAAAAAGAATTTACATCAAAATGGTGGTGCTCTGTTGTTTTGTTGTGTTGTATTGAAGAAATGTGATGTTTTGTGTGATGGGATGGGTTAGTTGTGTTTTTTGTCGTTTTTTGCCATTTTGGTTGTTCGTTGTGAGTTGGTTAATGGAGTATCCGGTTGCTCCAGCACTACGTTGCGCCATCAAAACTTCTTCTTTAGACTCTCCTCATCTAGAGACCAGACACAATAGCTGCTCAGATATTAAACAATAGAATGCTTCAGCTGTATTGTTGACTCTCCTCCTCTGTAGACCCCAGCCTCTGTTCTGCCCCTGTGAGTGGAGTTTCAGACGACAGATATTAAGGATGAAAGACATTTTAACGCCACAGAAGACCTTTCAGGTCCTGTGTCCCTCCTGGTGAAACATAAAGGGATACATTTTGTTGACTAAAGCACTGTAAGGGCATACCAGTGTTGGTTCCACTTCCGCCCCCCAAATTATATTTACATACACACACCCACAGGAGAATGTTTGAACTAGTTCAGATCAAACCGGTTGTTGTGTTCATGATGAATATATGTAGTTGTATTAATTCTACTGTGACTCAGAAATTGACTGACTCACTTTGTTGAGGAAGACTAGCAGGTAAAAAGGAAATGTTGTAACCATGCGTGGTTTTGAGTAGATCAACTTTGTGCTGCATTCTATTGCTATTTGCAAACGGACTTCTTTTCTAAATGTACTGTATGTTTCCTTTCTTTGTGGAATAAATATTTAGTTTTTCAAAGAGCATGTTTTAACCGAAAGAGAAAGGTGGACAGAGTCTGAAATAGAGAGACACAGAAAGAGTAAGAGAGAGTTGGAAAGGCTAAAAGAGTGTGATAGAGACAGAGTAAAAGAGAGTGAGACAGAGAGATTGAGACAGAGGGAGAGAGACAAAGAGGGTTTGAGAGACAGTAAAAGAGAGAGGAAGCTCTAAGGGTTACCATGCTGAGAGCTGTGGTGGTGTAGAACTGTGGTGGCTTCCGTTTCTCCTACTGTGTTTGTTCATCTTCCTCTCAGCAGGATCAGCAGCGTCTGGTTTACTGGAGCGTTCAGATCTGGGACAACCATTAACTTGTGTGTGTGTGCATGCTTGCGTGTGTGCGTGAGTCATTCTGTGAACTACCAATCTGACCTCATTCACAGCCATTTCTTGTAAGTGCATTAGCGGTGATGATCAGATCATGAACATTGATGTGCGTGTAGCTAAGCTATAGGAATCTTCCTGATTGGAGTCTCCCAACACAGAATGCGTGGACAGAGCGCTGTCTGACTGAATATGGAGGATATGGATCATACTTCTGTTGTCTCATTCATGTTATCACAGGAGAACCTCTATCTATCTCACAGTATATTTGTTTAACACATTTTTGTTTGAGGCAGTGACAAAAACTATTTTCCATCAATATCTTTCTTGGAAGTAAAATAAAATTATCTGAAATGTATGCCTCCTTATTTAAAGAAAAGGTTTTTTAAGCTTCACTAAAAGACTTATGAACAATAGTATGTCTCGTTTGTAGTTTAATTTTAATTTGTGTTTACACCCTGTGCTTCATCACAATACTGTGTGTTTTCACCGTGTTTTTCATCACAATACTGTGTGTTTTCAGGCAGATGAGCGTGTCATTTCCTGTGGGCAGATGATGGAAGATACAGCACTTGTTCACCTGTTCTATTTACTAGCTCTGCATCAGAGGATTTTAAAACGCATTACTCCGTCTCTCTCTCACACACACACTTTCACAAACAGTAACTCAAACTCAGACCCTTGCAGTTTATGAGGCAGTATTTTTGTGAATAGATCCACAGGCTGCTTTCTTTCAGGTCAACAACTCTCAGCCAGTCGTGGAGTCCAGAGAACACCATCCCAGCCAGTAGGAGAGAAGGGTAGATAAAGCGAAGGAATGCAGCTGCCTTTCTGTCCTCATCACCAGGACTTGACAAATATTTGGGGATTCCTCTGAGTTAGAAGGCCTCTCAGACTTGAGAGATGGAAAGAGAGAGAATGGAGGGGGGGGGCGTTGAGGAGAGAGAAAAGTGTCTTGCTGTGAGAGCACTGTACAGCAACAACATTGTGTCCTCTGACTGTTTACACCTCTCTCTCTCGTACTCTCTTGGTCTCACTCTCTCTTTTACTCTGTCTGTCTCTCTCGTTCACTCTGTCTCTCTCTTACTCTCTCTCTTACTCTCTATGTAGCCCCCCCCCCCTCTCTCTCTCTCTCTCCATCTCCTCATTTGTTCCCAGGCTAAACAGTTCTAGGTCATATTGACAGACCAGTGGAGGGACAGTACCTGCAGACTGGCACATTAAGCTGACAGATGTTTAGGCACTGCAACTTTTCATTACAACAGAGAAAGACCTTGAGGTACATTCAGTTTTGAAAATAAATTTCCGTGACCTAGATTTCTGCTTAATTCATTTGACTATATTCGTGCATTTTGTTAACTAATTAGAGATATAAGATGAATAGCAGGCTATAGGTATATATCTCTCGGATGTTTAGAATAATGCCCGCTAATTGTCCATTGCTGCAAGGCTCTGTGTCTCACACAGGCCTGAATCAGGCAGCTCTCAACTTTCCACTGCGATGTTCAACTTGTTGCCAAAGACGTCTGAATTCAGGAAACGGTGACGCATCGATGGGTCGGGTTTTTAGGGGTAGGCGTCTTTACTTACACGATAAATAGATAAAGATATTCTCACAAGAGAAGGCAAGTCACAGTATAGGCGAGTTCATAAAACGGTTTATTTTCTGTTTAAGCGAAAATGGGGTGTCTGTTGAATATAAAGTTTGTTCTAAGTCTGGCCGTTTTCTGCCAAGTCTTGAATAACGGAATGGGTAAGTCATTAATAATCTATACGTTTCCGTTTTGAGGTGCTGTTTGTAGACTGGTCGACTGAAGGTCGACTGAATCACCAACACAACAGAAACACTTATTTATGTAGAAGACGATATTTATTTAGAAGTTGTGTGAGTTACTTGATCTTGCTTTCTCACAACTCCCATCCTCAGCATCGTTTTAAAACCAGAACAGAATGCTCCGGCCTCCATGGGAAATAGCTACGCACTCGCTTGCTTTCGATACGAAATGAAGAAGACTTGCATTGTAACACTGTACATTTTGTGCCTGCTGGGCAGATGGGTGGGTGGAGAAGACTATACTAAGGCAAAGTTTAATACTGTATATTAACACCTTAAGACGATTAAATCATGCTTATTTTTAATCAATATTAAACTTCGCTTGTGTGTGTGAGAGCGAGGGAGTACACGGATAAAGGTGCGCACAAAACACATTCGAATGAGTAGGAAATTATGTATTTAACGGAACAGAAAGTACTCGATCAGACTTAAGGTTCGTTTGTCTGTAGCCTATTGGTTTTATAGACAAAAAAGAATTTCGCAAAAATCGACTAGAAATGAGTATAATGCGTAGCCTACAGAAACAGGAACGTATCGTTCCATCTGCCCCTACCTGGCTCCGTCCGTTCAAACAGATCCAGTCCTCGTGTTTGAGTCATTCTATGCGAAATGTCACAGTTCTGTATGTTAAGTGACAGGTGATAAACCGAGTCCTTCCCCCGGCTCGTCTCTAGGAGCCCCCACGGCGTCCACCGGCCGGTACTACTGGGTGAGGTGCAAGCCCAACGTGGCTGATACTAACTGTCGCACCGAGAGGGGACCGCTGATGAACCTGTCCCAACAGCCAGACCTGCCCGACAGACTGCCGGCCTCATTTGTAGAGAACATGTAGGTACCGCACACTCTATCTCTCTTACACTCACTCACTCTCTTCTTTCTCACACACACAATTACTCACTCATTCACTCAAAATTAAGATAGCGGTGTGATTGCTTCATACATCCATTTTTGAAGGTTCGTTGTCTTCCCTGGGCCTAGATCTGCTATATATATTTTGCATGCTTTAGTGCCATTTTACTTTTTAAAAATTATTTATGCATCTCATTTCTGTATTTTGGTTTATAAAATACTTACATAGATTTATAATACAAACAATATCTAGAATCTATATTAATGTTCTAATAAATAAAGGATACAAGCACATACTTGAGTTTAAGAAGAAAGGGAACTGTTACTTTCCCATTAACACCCACTATATGTTGATGTAACGCTTAAAGTGTCAAGAACACATCCTGTTAGCGGTCTGTCTCCCTCTCTGCCTGTCCATTTTTCTTTCTCTCTCTGTCTCTCTCGCCTGTCTGTCTGGCAGTCTCTGTCTACATGTCTGTCTGTGTGACTCTGCCCTTTTAAACTGGTCTGTCTGCCTGCCTGCCTGTTTCTCTCTCTCTATCTGTCTTTCTGTGTGCCTGTCTCTCTGTCCGTCTGCCTGTGTCTTCCGCTCTGTCTGGCTATCTGTCTGTCTGTCACTGCGTTAGAAAGCCTGCAGGTGTATCAGCTTCTTAATTTTGCTTTAGTCTGTGGTACAACAAGATGATATAGCTCCTATAGTTTGGCCCAAAGCCTTATGAATCAAACTACAATAACCAGCCTGTAGTTCCTATAGTTTGGCCAAAACCAGCCTGTAGCTGCAGCCTGTGGCCTGCAGCGTGCTGTGAAGAGGAAAACAGCCAGTTCATTGACATTTAGTCACCTAGTCATCAGTTGGAATCAGACGATCGGGTCGTGTAGACTAAGTCTTAAATCTATATTTATTACGTATGTATATTATTTTTAAATATATCTAACACATCTCAGTTATTATGTGGTCACTCCCCGTGATGAGGAAGAACAACAGGAAACATACAGACTGGGTTTCAAAATCAACACATTTAAATCCTGACGATTATTTTCAGTTTCTCAAGTCATATCTCTGATATAATGTTGTCTGATTCTCTGACTGGTTGAGTTATTTAATGTGTGGCTTACTGACTGACTGTTTGACTTATTAAAGGGTTACCTTACTGACTGGCTAACTTACTGACTGTTGTCCCTAGTTGTGCGACCGCAGAGGAAGCTTGTTTGTTAGCACCTCCTCTTAGGGTTAGGGCTAGTTGGCTGACTGTTTGACTTATTAAACGGTTGTCTTACTGACTGCCTAGTTGACTGATGTTGTCCGACTGCACAGGAAGCTGAGTGTGTTATCATCTCGTTTAAGGGTTAGGGTTAGTTGACTGCCTACTTGACTGACTGTTGTCAGACTGCAGAGGAAGCTGAGTGTGTTATCACCTTCTTTAAGAGGCACATTACTTCCTCTCTGAGACTGAAGTGTTACAGACACATTGTGTACACTTTAGACAATGCTGTAGCCGGTGGAGGAGGAAGAGGCGGGGTGCGAGGAGGAGGAAGAGGAGAGTAGGACGGGAAGGGGTGAGGAGGAGAGTGGGAAGAGGAGGAAGAGGAGGGGTGAGAAGAGGAGGAGTTGGGAGGGGGGGAGACTGGAAAGAAAGAAAACAGCACTGTCAGGATGTGGGCTGTGTCTCTGTTCTCATTGGTCCTACTGACCCTGACTCTATTCTGATTGGTCCTACTGACCCTGTCTCTGTTCTCATTGGTCCAGAGAGGCAGAGAAGGAAGAAGAGCAGCAGGCTGCAGCCCAGGAGGAAGAGTATAGAAATGAAGAGGAGGAGGAGCCGGTGGAGGGGGACGGCAACCAGGATTTGGAGGAGGATCGAGAGCTAGAGGAGGAGCAGGAGGAGGAGCAGGAGCAAGAACAGGGGGAGCTAGGAGAAGAGAAAGGAGAAGAGGAAGAGGAGGAGGGAGAGGTGCAGGCCGTGGGGAAGCTCTCCCTCTTCCTGGATCCAGAGGAAGGTTCTGCAATGGCGGCCGATGGTTCCGCTGACGGGCCTGGTTCTGATCGGCAGCTGATGCAGGATCTGGGGTACGGGCCTGGTTCTGATCGGCAGCTAAACCAGGATCTGGGGTACTGGTTCCCGGTGGAGGAGGAGACCGCGCCCCCTGCCGAGGAGCTGAGAGAAGACCACCTCCTGCTGTAATAAGCACACACACACACACATACACACACAACAAACACACACACACACACACACACATCTATATATACACACACACACACACACACACACACATACAGTATGTAAGCAGTATTCTACAAGCACCCTCCTGCAGCTATGTGGTGGTCCGTCTCCTCTTTAGTTTCAGTCTCTTGGTTGTGTTGTTACACGGTATGGCTGATCGCTGTTAGGATGCACATAAGCATCCTGTTGTTTTGAAAACAATGTTTTGAGTGGAAGTGTGTTAATGTTGTAATGTAGGCTCAGACAGACTGCAAGCTTCAGGTTCAACTGTAGCATCAACTAACTCCCTCAGTGACTTCCTGTCCACAGCGGGCACAAGCAGCGCAGACGCAGTGCATGCGATGCTTAGATGAGATTTAGGCAAGTAATTTGAAAAAACCAAAATGTATAGAAAATGAGGTTGGCATGTCAAGTGCTGGTTAGCCCTGCTAGGGCTGCAGTGGGAACAGGGCTGTTGTCTTCCATTACTCTGTACACACTAGAGGCGGAAATTGTCAGAAAATTATCTGAGCCGATCATTTAAAATGCAATTAGAAAGCCTCTTAAAAATCTTTTGGGAACTATATGCCACTTTTCGCCGATGGTAAAAGGTCACGCCACTGTCGGACTCTGTGTATGAGCATTCAGAGTGCTGTGTCATCCCACGCTGTTGTCTCTGTGCAGGGAGCTGGGGTTCCCACATGGAGAATCAAACACACCCATTCTCCCACACTCCCAGCAAGAAAGTGTAACTTTACTAAATATAAAAAATTTGATTGTGTAGATGTAAGTAAAAAGTGCCTTAGCATATGAGCTTTGAGTTGCGCTGTTGTGACAGTATAAAGGGCATATTGTTTTTATCGCTATTAAGATGGATATCACAAATTTCTACTATATCTTTTCTTTATTTTTTTAACTGTAACGATTGTCTTTGATATTTAATATTATCCCTGTTATTGTGGTAATCTGTATATGAGTGAAATGGATGGAAAATTCACAATCATTTAAAATCTTTAATAAAACTGTTGTCATCCACAATGTTTTTGTTTAGTTTGTGTTTTTCCAAAAGGGTTATTTATTGCAGGATAAAGCAGACTGTCCTTCTGAATGGGTAATTTATTGCATATTAAAGCAGTCTGTCGGTTCATCTGAAGGGGTAATCTATCGCAGATTAAAGCAATCTGTCTGTCCGTCTGAAGGGGTAATCTATTGCATATTAAAGCAGTCTGTCTGTCCGTCTGAGGGGGTAGTCTATTGCAGGTTAAAGCAGTCTGTCTGTCCGTCTGTAATCTATTGCAGGTTAAAGCAGTCTGTCTGAAGGTTGCTGCTGCCACCTTGTGGTTAGAGACGCTCAAACTTTGGAAAAGTCATAACTTCCGCATAACTTGTAGTCACCCTGCTCATATAATGTAGCCTATATACACATTTACGAAAACAAGTGCATTGCAGACCACATAGCAACCGTTGTGACTAAACAGGGACATTGGCTATAATTGACAATCATCTTAATCCAACATATTAAGTCATTTTTTTATTTTTGTATATTATTGTCAAAATACATGATGTGGTATTTTCTCCATCTCATCAAAAAGGTAAATCCTGAGCTGAAAGAAACTGGACATGTAGCAGCAGGGGTATGACAGGTTCATGCATGCGGTGCCTCCTCTCGCATTAAGGTCCCACAGCAGTATCCTTGCTCCTGTTAAATGGCACACCTCTTTAGGATATCACTGAAGATTTCTCTTGTATCCTCCCTCAGTGTGATGGCCAGATCAAATAATCACACTTCATTACGGCACCATTTACCCCTTCCTCTGCTTTTCATGCTAAGTTACATTACACAAAGTTTGACAAGGGACCTTTGTGTTGAGATATGACCGCCACATTCTCAAGAACTTGGAAAAAGAGAAAAGGAAAAGCCAACGTTCTGACCTGAGCCTGTTGGACCACCTGTTCGTCATCCAACAGTGCTCCAGCACCTGGTTTAAATGGGGTCTCCTGGAGGGCTCTTGAGCCAGGCATGATCTAATGAGATCCTTACAGTCTACAGTTCAGGAAAGGGTAGTGGATCTAATGAGATCCTTACAGTCTACAGTACAGGAAAGGTTATGATCTAATGAGATCCTTACAGTCTACACATACAGGAAAGGTTAATGGCTCTAATGAGATCCTTACAGTCTACAGTACAGGAAAGGTTATGATCTAATGAGATCCTGACTGTCAGTACAGGAAAGGTTATGATCTAATGAGATCCTGACTGTCAGTACAGGAAATGATCTAATGAGATCCTGACAGTCTACAGAACAGGAAAGGTTAGTGGATCTAATGACATCTTTACAGTCTACAGTACAGGAAAGGTTAGTGACACTGAATGATAGGAGTTCTAACCTAAACCACCCTGATGACTATACCCGTAGTCTTATTTCATTTACCTAAACCACCCTGATGACTACCAGTAGCTATAGTCTATACACACTACTGCCTCTAGTGGCGTTCACCTGGGGAAAGTCCTAAACCTAAACCACCCTGATGCCTACCAGTAGTCTATAGTGCCTCTATTGGCGTTCACCTGGGGAAAGTCCTCTTCTAAAAGGCCTTTTGCGGGAGGCCACTTTGTCGTCCTCGCTGTTGAACGGAGCTCTGGCACACACTAGTTCGTACATCATCATCCCCAGGGACCAGATGTTGTAATGGCAGGCCACGTACTGCCTGTTCCTGAGCCATTCCGGGGGGTAGTACTCGGTCGTGCCTGTAGAGACAGAGACAAAGATCAGGGGAAGTACTCGGTCGTGCCTGCAGAGACAGAGACAGGTAAATCGGAATGGAGAAAGAACTCGTCGCATTTGCTTTTGGTGGTTTGTTTATCCTTGGAAGTTTGGTGTTGGCTTGGGAAGTTAAGTTGCCTTTTTAATGCCGAAAGTAAAGGTTTTACATTCTGGATTGTGACTATTTAATTTTTTCTCTATAATATTCCTTTTTTTGTCCTCTAATTCTTATTCTAATTTTTATTTTCAGAATATTTTGTTGTTGTTGAAGCATCTTCAGACATTTCCCAGGAACGTTTTATACAAATTCAGGTTGTGATTTGAATATTATTATGGTATTACCAGCAATGTCCTGGTTTAGCCCCGTCGTCAGCAGTTTCCCGACGCCAAAGTCAATCATCTTGACCTGCAAGGTTTCAGTGTTAACCAGGAAGTTCTCGAGCTTGATGTCACTGTGGAGGACGCCACGATCACTGCAGTGGCGCGCGGCCTGCACGGCCTGCCGTACTAAACCCTTCGCCACGGTTTCCTTCACAGCCCCTTTGGCAAAGTGAGTGACATAGTCGGACAGGTTCACAGCAGGATTCGGTCGCTCCATGACAACAACGAACCAATTGGCCAGCTCAAACCACTCGATGAACTGGACCACGTTGTCGCTCGTGGGGGCGCGGCAGACCAAAGACATTAGGGCCACCTCACGGGGCAGGAGCCACAGGGTACCCGGCTGTAACAGGGAGGTAGAGAGGTCCATTACGTTTACAATTGTTTTGCCACACATTGTTTACACTTTGATCTTAATGAAATGCTCAGAGAAGTAAGCTATGTCTTCATACTGAAATGTCTTACATGTGCTTCTGGATGTATTTACTAAATAAAACTACAGTATTACAATTTGTGAGAAAGGGCAGTATGTCTGCAAATCATATTTTTTTCTTTGTTAAAAGCCTGGCAATAAATATATCAGTAAAAACTTACTATTTTGATGTAATCAAAGTTTTTTCCATCCCTCTTGACATACTTAATAGCCACCTAGAAAGTTTTGAAGTGTTTTTTAGTTTTTTTTCAGTTTGTTTCCTTCTTCAAAAAGTCCATACAATTCTAAACTTGGGATGAACTGAAATTACAACAGTGTGTAAGGAGCCTAACCTTTCTTCTGTCAGCGTGGCGTAGTCCTTTGTACACCTTTCCAAACCCTCCTTGTCCCAGCAGGGTTCCGACGCTATAGCGTGTGCTGAACAGAACCTTGTCACCGGAGCACGACCACTTATATGCAGGCCATGCCAGCACACTTTGGCCCCACCTTTATAAGTAAACCACAAACAAAATAAGTGCCAGTGGCCTAAAACAAACACTTTATAAGACCTCCTTTCCCACTATGGACCAGTAGCCTACTAACCTCCTGATTTCCTGCCAGAGCCAGTGGAAATAGCCTTGAGTTTGGTCCAATGTTACTTTTCTTAGCCTATTAT
This sequence comes from Galaxias brevipinnis, assembly GCA_036023535.2. NCBI lineage: Eukaryota > Metazoa > Chordata > Actinopteri > Galaxiiformes > Galaxiidae > Galaxias > Galaxias brevipinnis. Next base: position 15,466 of record JAVQIZ010080773.1, read on the forward strand.
CACCGCCATTGTTTTGCTCCAGGGGACTTGACTCTCTTTTCCTTCTGTAAAGGCCACTCCGTGGTAGAGCCAGACTGTCCTTCACCCTGCTGGGGCAGACAGGAGCTATGGAGCCATGTGTTGGCTCACTTATTCTGGGGTGTTTATCTATTCCCCATTCCCTACTATCCAGGGCATTGCTCCTCCGCTTCATGGTGGTTTGAATATTTTTGATCGAGCAATACAACTGCTATTATCAAACAACAGTCCAATAATAAAACGGAAAACGTGTGTATTCTAGCTCTAGAGTTTTCATCGGGGTAATGTCATAATGCACAGAACTTTAATGATGTCACAAATAGTACCAAAGGTTTCGATTTTTCCTGTTGGCCAATAGCTATTATGACATCATCGAGATCCAGAGATTAGATGAAATTCTAGTAGTGAGCATTTTTCTAGCAGTGTTTAAATAACAGTACTTTTAAGTTGACAACATTGTAACTACCTGCACCATCCCCTCAGCCAGTGCTGATGTCTCCTCTTCCTCCACATGTGCTCACAAGCCCTGTCCCAAAAGAGTCTGCATGAAGTCAAATGTATTGGTTTAACACATTTCGTATAGGTAATTTAATGTTCTTTACATAATAAGCCAAGCAGGAACATACAAAGCAGGATACAAAACAATAATAATAAAATCAAAACAATAGTATATAGGCTAGAGCTGTGGTGGACTAGCTGCACTACCAATTATCACAGGAAATAAGCCTGTATATGCTATTAATCGCACACTGCATTTTTATATAAAGATACTGCCATTACAAAGCTGCATAGGACTCCATGAGGCTTTCCATGAGTCCAGCGGGTGACCAACTCCCGGGACAATGTTCAAAAGTGCAGGTACGCCACTGACGCCAGGCATGGGAGGTTTGCTGAAGTGCTGTGATATTTGCCTGCTGCCCCACCCACTCATATGACATACCATTCCGATGTCAATGAGTCACATGATCATGCAAACGCGTTAGCAGGGAATCGGCAGCCTACTCAGAAGGGTTTGGAATCACGGAGGCTAACCCTTAGCTTCTACTGTCTAAACGGACAAAATGGTGAGTCCACAAACACCTAATGTACATATAAAGCCCTCTAAGACACTGTTTTGACCTTGAAGACAAAATCTCGAATAATTTTGTCCTTTGGCAAACTATCATTAACCTACGCTGCCGGCGTTAGCAGCTGGTGGTATTAGCTTAGCTAACAAGCTAACTGGCTACTGTTTCCCAAGTTGACACGACCATAAAGAATAACGGTAATAAAAATATTGGGGTTATTGACTTAGGTTAGCAACGAATTTGAAACTGGAAAACACTAGCTAATTTGGCCTTTTTGTTGGTTTGCTTAGATTGTATCTAACGCAAGTAAAAGTTAACCGTAAGAGCTTGCGTTGTAATTAATTATTCGCTATCACAATGAAGTTCTACTGCCAAGCTATATGACAGCTAACGTTTATGCTGATGGTCCAATCCCAATGGAATTTGTAATGCATGGCAATAAACATTATGTTGGATATACATATTGTTGTGCTTATGAATGTGAGCTATCGAATATCTATAAGATGATTGGAGTAGGATTTTAAAGGAGTTGTCTACATACGTGTATGTCTTGTAAAATATGTTGCAGAGTTTCTTGGGTGGGTTGTTCGGCCCCGTGTGTGAGATAGATGTCCTGTTAAACGATGCCGACACCAGAAAGACTGCAGAGATGAAGACAGAGGAAGGGAAAGTGGAAAAAAACTACCTGTTCTACGACGGCGAGTCCGTTACGGGAAAGGTAAGTTAGGTATTTGTGTAGCTCTTCTCATGTCTAGTCAGTGTTGTGTTGTCATATTGTCTTGATTTAGTGTACTGTGTCCCAGTATCATTAATGGCAATACTACACTACATAATTCATCAACTTGTTGAGAATTGGGTTAAAAAAAATTCCTTTGATAATCCCAACTTTAGTCTTTTTTTTTTTTGATTAGTGGCGTAAAAGGTGTATGGCATTGAGGGTGCTAACTCATTTACCACAAAATCTAAAACATCATCTATCACCCATCGACTGTTCTTTGGACTGCTGCTGTCTCAGTTTGCCTCCACATAACAGAGACAAACAGGCCAACGACGGCGCTGGCTGCATGTGAGGTGTGGCTAGTGATCCCCACACGGGTCAGTGAGGGCTAACTGTAGCACCTGAGCAGGGAGGATGGGAGAGCATTCACAGTAGGCTCCTGTCTCCCTCTGCAGGTCAACCTGAATGTGAAGCAGGGGGGCAAGAGACTGGAACACCAAGGCATTCGAATCGAGTTTGTGGGACAGATAGGTGAGTCCACTGGTACACTCTACACAGGACTACTGGTCAGTACAGTGTTACACAGGGCTGTGTGGTAGCTAGTGGGCAGATAGTCCAAGACTTGAGGCTAGCTTCTAGAAATTTTGTGTGTGTGTGTGTGTGTGTGTGTGTGTGTGTGTGTGTGTGTGTGTGTGTGTGTGTG
>JAVQIZ010080836.1:0-58613 GCA_036023535.2 Galaxias brevipinnis
CCCCCCCCCACACACACACACACACACACACACACACACACACAAATCCATGACTGTCTAATATGTAACAGTGGTACAGTACCACAAACATAACCACTCTTACTCCATTGAACAGTCAAGGTAGTCAGGGAGGTCTCCTTTGTCTATATACGAATTCAAATCAAAATTAGATTTAGTAGTATGTATCTTTCATAATTGAGTGCATAACAACCTATTGTGTATAGATAAAGTAGACTAATACATATTACTGTGTCCTTTGTACTTTTCCAGCTTTTCTGCACGTCTTATAACAGGAGTTCTGAAATACAACGCTCTCATTAACACGTAAGTTTACAGTACGCGCACGTGGTCAGAATATTCCTAACTACTGACTTTAAATGTTCATAAATACTGAATCTTTTTTTCAGTAAACAATATACAGGACTAGTCTTACACATGGAAACAAAGGGTCATCCTTTCATGGGTCCTAAGTTTTTTTGTTCTATGTCTCCTTGGCCGACAGACGGGCTCTGCCAGTGGACTATGGCCGAGGCAAGCTGGCTGGGGCGGCTTTGTGCATGGAGCAGTACTACCGCCTGTTCACCTCGCACCGCCTGCCTGGTCTCAAAAAAGATAGCCTGGTGATAAAGCCAGCTTCCTCAGAGCCAAAGCCAGAGAATGAGCACATCATTGTGGCTTGTAAGAACCAGGTCAGGACACTTGCCTGGAAGGACACAGGACATAGAGAAATTGAAATGAACAAAAACTGGAGCAGAATAAATATCTAGTCTACATTGTATCAATTGGTGATCATTGGATGTAGTACTTTAAAATGCTGAAAAGATATACAAAATGTCTAGCTATTTTTACATTTAATTTTGTAGAAGATCCCCTATATTGAGTATCCTGTGAATTCTTGAATTCTTAACAAAAATATATGACAAGACTATGAAAAGACTAAGAGGAGGTTGGGAGAAGGGCCTCACTTGGAATTTATTTCAGGAACTATCAATCTGTGGCACGTAAGGGCCCGTCCCTGTGGATCCACAGACAGCTAACTGAATTATCACTGATTGAATATGCCACTTTGTCTGAGAGCCTCCTTGAGTAAAAAGGACTATTGATCTTGAGAGGAGGAGTCACTGTTTAGTTAGCTACTGACATGCAGCCATGGTTAACCCCTGCCTGTCTAATTTGCTTCTTGTTAGCTAAATGCTGTGACATAAACTGACAAACAGCAAGTTATTTACAGGCTATTGCAATAGAATCACTGTCTATTGTAATTATCTTATTATTGTAATTATCTTATCACATGTCATATTCCTATGTTTCATTTCCCAAACAATTTCCGTTTGTCGTAATTGAGTGATGCATGTTCATGTATTTCCTCTATCAGTTCTTTGCGTTAGACGTGGTATCAAACAACAAGCAACTGAACGAAATAGATTTTTTATCCCAACTGGAGAACATTGTGAAAATGGCAGAGAATGCTGAAGAGAGGCTTCCACCTTTTGGTCTGCTGACATCTGATGGAAGAACTGAGTGGGCTAAAGCAAGAGATCTGCTGATAAAAGGTCTCACCACCACAACCAAATCCACATCATATTATCATTGTACCAAAACATTCAGTACAGGATCTAAGTGAATGAACTAAAAGAAAATAACCAATTCCCGATTTTTAACAAGTGCTCCTCTCCCATCCAGATCCAACCAACCGAACATCCCTAGCAGAGATGGAGAGCTGCGTGTGTGTGGTGTGCCTGGATGACCCTAGTGGGGCGGATCCCAGTGACACCAACCGTGCCCTGTTCATGCTACACGGAGGAGGAGATCGGAAGAATGGGGCCAATCGCTGGTATGACAAGCCAATGCAGGTGAGGCAATGTCCACAGCACTGCAACGCTGAACCTATGCAATGTGATTGATGTGGTGGACCTTGAGAGCGAGATAGTTTCAAGGGCATTTAGAAATCCATCCTTCTTTCAGTTTGTCATAGGAGTGGACGGGATCTGTGGCGTGGTGTGCGAACATTCACCTTTTGAAGGGATAGTTGTAGTGCAGTGTGCTGAGTTCCTGCTGAAACACATGTAAGATATGACAACTTCCTGCCCTTGACTAGCAATCACATATTTCTACAGTGAATAAGAGTGGGGAGAATTAAGGAACGTCTGGCCATATTTTATTTTCAGTAAAGAAACATCATCTGTGCCGCTGGTGAGCTCCTCCAGCGTTACAAAGATTGGTCCTCCTCGGAGACTGCTCTGGAAATGCACCCCTCACATCGAGGGCCTCCTTGCACACTCTGCAAAAAGACTCCAAAAGTAGGTCCATAAACTTTTCTCAAACACACACACACATACACACACACCACTCAGCACATCCTACACAATATTGTACAACTATCACATCAACTTAGCAGACTGCTTTATCAAAGTGATGTACAAATATTGCCTTCAACTAGACTAGAACACAGTTGGTCAAACAACACATCTCTTTATACATTTCCCAATTTGTGATAGAAGTGCAAGTACATCATGTTTAAGTAGAAATTGGTGGGCGGGAATTTGAGATTTCTTTATATGGTTGTGCTTCATAGCCTGAACGTCTAGCGGGCACAGGGGATTAATGGGATAACACACTAAAATATGGAGGAAAACATTTTAAAAAGGGCAATATTTTACCTGTAACAGAAATAGACTGCACCACACAAATATATTGCATATACATATTATTTCACAAGAGTCACTTCCACTGTAGGAAACTCATTTTCAATTAATTGATTTATTTCCCAACAGGCTGGTAGATAACCTTGACATGGATTCATACACGTTCAAGGGTTATGGAAAGGAATTTATCAAAAAACAAAAGATGAGCCCTGACGCATATATACAGGTCGCCATGCAACTTGCATTTTACAGGTACAGAAGCTACTGTACATCTGGCTCCATGCAATACCAATCTTAAATCATTGTTATCATTATCATTATTTATGTCTTGACATCATGTGTAAACGCTACAGGAAAGTTTTCTGACAAAACAATGTACATTGGAATGACGCATGTTGTGTGTCATTGAACAACTGCTTTGGTGGTTAAATGATTTTGCTTACCTGCTAATAATAACCTCTTCTTAGTAAATGTATTTTTGCTCAGTCTTTTACAGTAAGATATGCCCAATTCATATCATATTTGTGAAATAACACAACCATTTTTGCTCAATGATCAGGTGCAATAAGAGGCTTGTTCATACATACGAGAGTGCATCTATTCGATGTTTCCGAGACGGGAGGGTAGATAACATCAGATCCGCTACCCCTGAAGCTTTGGCCTTCGTACAGTCCATGACAGATGAGGAAGCAACTCTCAGTGTTAGCTATTTCTCTTACTTTGGCCCGATTTTCTGAGCATTTTACAAATTGCTGTTCATTAGGAATGCTTACATTTTACTGGTGAAACTACTTATTACCATGTAAAGCCAAACAATCCCTCTCAACCCCATCAACCTCTTTTACAAAGTAGATGATCTGACTAGATTATCTGATTAATGGCACTTAAAAATAGCAAACTCGTTTGGGATAGTGGTACTTGTGTCTCTTTGGGTAAAATGTGATAAGCTGGAAAAAGCACAAGGCAGTCATGCTCTTAATTGTTATTTCCTACAGGATAAAGAAAAAATTGCAACATTTAGGGAAGCGATCAATGCCCAAACAAGATATACAATTGAAGTAAGTAATTTCATGACAAAACTCAGTATACAGTTTAAAAGAGCAGATCTTTTAGTTTTGGATTTCTCTTTACACGCTTTCATTTCAGTCTATTACAGGCATGGCAATTGACAATCATTTTCTTGGGCTTCGAGAGATCGCCAAGGAGCTCAAGATAGAAAAGCTTGAAATTTTTTCAGATGAAACGTATCTAGCCAGTAACCAGTTCATTCTTTCCACCAGTCAGGTAAGATTTGAAAACAACCTGCAGTATATCTATATATTTTGTATTTGTACAAAACACAGTTGGGTTAAACTCCCTTATTAGGTCCCCACCAAAGGGGAAATATTCTGCTGCTACGGGCCTGTGGTGCCCAACGGGTACGGGGCCTGCTACAACCCGCAGCCAGACAACATCCTCTTCTGCGTGTCCAGTTTTCGAGACAGCACGGAGACATCCTCAGCAAAGTTTGTCAAGGAGCTGGAAAAGAGCCTGGAAAAGATCAGAGATCTGTGCAATAGGAGCAACGCTGTCCCAGAACCAGCTTACTACAGCCAAGGAACTAGTCAGGACCCCAAACCAGAGAAGTAAGCCATATTAATAGAGTATAGTAAGATGGCTCCTCTAATCTCTCAGATGTATTGTGGAAACACCAGTGTCAACGTCTTAGCTGTATTTGCTGTATGTGCAATCATAGGTTTTATTCAACAGTTTTATCTTAAATCAATTGAAAAAGCAATGCCTTAATGTAGCGTATGAGAGGTGGTAATATGATAGTGTAGTTCAGTTTAATAGAACAATGTGTTCACAAAGTAGACCTTAGAATGACCTATAGTCTGGCACTGATACTGCTTGAAGCTGTAGACTACACTGTCTGATCTACTAACTTGGGAAATTTAAGCCATGCCTGCGTTTCACGTCTGAATTAAAGGACAATTCTACCCTTTGAGGATAAATTATTTCCAGAATAGTCTTAGCGTATTTCAGTACATAAAGTTGTTATATATGTCATGTTCCCCAAAAATATTTAAATCATGTACTGTGTTAGCCATTATCATGGCATTCAAGGTATTATTATAATATGTTATTATTCTATATGTTAAATGTATGTGAACCTACTGTATTGTGAGCGTAGGCAGATATTGGTGCTGAAAATTCGTGCCCATAAGATATGCTACTAGTTTTAAAATGGAGCTGTTCACGTTAGATTGCCAAAGACAATGAAACTGCAATGTAAAACAATAGGCACTTTGAAGTAAAATATACAAATATAGTAACAATATGAAAATGAAATAAAGAATTAAGAACATATGTAGAAAATACCGTAAAAGGAAAAAAGATTTTGTGGTTTTAAACAAAGCAGACAATTATATGTTATATATTATGATGTTTGTCCTAGACAATGAACAAATAAGTGTGCGTGAATGTTGAACAATATCTTTAGGAAAAAAGAGACTAATACTTATGAACTTGAAAAATTTGCAAAGCTTATGAAGCAATGCGTATATGTGCAATGAATATACAATGGAAAATATTAAATGTGCAATCATGTTACACTACTGAATTAATAATATTTTATTTGAAAGTATTCAGCAATATTGTGATCACACATTATATTAGAATGTACTGTACTCTGTGCTGTCTAAATCAAATCAATGACTACATGTTTTTTTCGTCAAATATCTAGAGTTAAAGGTTCACATTCACTCGGGTTAATTGCATGATCTTATGTCATGTGGATTCTTTGTGTATTTGTGTTTATTTCCAGTTGTCATGTATTGCTTGGTTGACAAGTTTAAATGTGAGCTATTAGCTATCTGAAGGATTTAGCTAGTTCTTGATTAGAAGTCCTTGTCATAAAAAGCATCGTGTTTCTCTTAATTACCCACACAACGCTGTTGATAATGAACCATGTTAACATCAGAAAGTATGCATGATGCAAACATTATTTTTGATTTATTGTAGAGAACACGTAAGTCAATTCTTTCATATGTGCGTTGTGAACTAAACTGCCTTAAACTTTACTGATCAGTCAAAAGCATTTTTCATGAATGTTGCAAGAAAAATTATTTTCTATTGTCAGATGTCGTTTCATATCTGGTCATTGTCAAGTTGATTCAGGAGTTGTTATTTGTTTGTGTGATGCATGCAAATGCCAAGGCAGGTCTTAGTAGTGATTTGCTGGAATGAAGCTTTAATGAGCTGCTCTTCCAGTCATCTCATAGAAAAACGTCAGTGGCAATTAACGTTAATCGTGGATAGGGATATTAGATTGTGCTGTGCCAAGTTAAATTGATTGTCAATGAATGTTCAGTGAAAACCTCAATCTATGCTTATTTATTTAGGATAAAAAAAGAAATGTTTATTTATTTTTGTAGTCCATCATGTATTACCATCAATAAAGCTATATGATATCCATATTTAAAGAGGTATTTAAAGAAACAATATATTAAGCTTGTGCTGTGGAGAAATTGCTGTCAGAGATATTTATGTCCAGAAATAAAATGGATTGCAAAATGTCCGTCTTTGCTTGCTGTTAACCATAAACAATTAATAATAAATCAGTCAAGCTAGTTGTCACACACAGTTTGTTCTTACAGTGGTGTTACAGTAGCCTGATGTTCATCCACATTTTTTTATTACCTTGGTTCCTTCCACACAAATATTTATTAAAACATCTAAATTATCTTGAAAAGACAAACTATTTCTTAGGAGTCTAACCCTAACCCAATACAGCGGGACTGGTGTGTGTATAAAATAATTGGAGAACAACTGGCCTAATTTGAATGAGTCAGTCTCTCTGCTATTGGTCACTCTCCGAGACCACTTACAGCAGATGGCCTCGTTTCACAGGCATCTGACGAGGTCTTTAGGGAAAGACCCAAATTTAATTCTCCATTGGTTAAACCACTGAACCACAGCAACCAAGTACCCAGTTAATGACATCGTATTTAGTCAGGCTTCGAGTACCTACTTCAATTACATTTAACATTCAAAGTGGGTGAAGCACATGAAGCTAAAATGACCAAGTGCAAAGACAATACTACAAAAACTAAAGCATGGAAATACAAAATTTTTGTTGCTGACTTATAAAAGAGAAAGCTCAGATTTGATTTGAACAATTACTGAAGTTAACATATCCATGTATCCCAGTAAATAATTTCGATGATCTTTTTGATTCAATAAGGCCACCTGTTCCAAACTCCACACCAGCTCATAATCTGTCTATCTTGGCAGAGCTCACAGCAGGTCATGTAAGGCTTGTACTAAAGACGACTTGAGCTGCGTTGTGCGTGAGGAACAACCGGTGTGACAAGTCGTGGCGTTGCAGAGATCGATGGAGGAAGCCCACCTGGAGATGGACGATGTAGGAACATTAGCACTGATCAGTGTGAACCATGTAGCGGACAGAAACAGAGCCTCACCTGCTGGCTGCTATTGACTGAAAAAGGGAGTCAGACCATATCTGGGAGAAACTAAGGGGAACAGGACACCAGGAGGTCCCTGCTACAGCTAAGACATGCAAGCAAATGGAAGCCAATGACCAAGGTCTAACACTTGGCTACTTTTAGAACTGATTTCTCGAGATGACAAGAGCACCATTTTTTTTATTTCTTGTGACATAGTGACGGCAAGATTTATAACCATGTCACGGGACACAGTCCAGGGGACAGTCTTGGCTAGTACAAACAGTACTGAAAGCTGGTCCAACACCATGTGCTACTGAGGATCTTTGTAAACATATTAAATATTAACATCTCTTGTTAGTGTTTCTATTATATATGCATTTATCAGATGGCGGTTTTAATCATTATATAATCTGAATAAACTAAACTAAACTAAATAAACGTTTGTTCAAACACCAAAAAGTATATGATGCATATGAGAACATTTAATAGGCAAAAGCTATATCTCATTGCCAAACTATCTGTCACCTGAATCTGCACTTGAGTCTATTAATCTGTTGATACAGCCATCTATGGAAATGAAATGGCGGATGACATTTTCTTCCGAGATGTAACAGCTTAGCGGGGAAAAAACTATTAAACAGTCTTGTATTTCAGATATTCATTCTCTGACATTTAAAAATAAATTCAATGTTAATAACACCACATGCCAGTGACTGTCATTCTTAAAACATTACAATTAGGGCGGGCTATAGCTGTCTGTTTTTCTCACAAAATGATTTTGATAATAACCCTTCTGACATTTATGAAAGAACTGCTCCAATGGAAGGAGCGATCTGGCTACTCTTCATACACCGTCTTGACGCCTAATTGGGGAGGCAGAGAAGCCCCATTTACTAATAGCTGTCTATATAGTGGAGTATATGCCAAGAGCTGAGACGTGGTACTCGGCAGAACCAGCACCATTTAAAAGTTTTAGATAAAAGCACAGGTGTAATTCGGTTTCTCCCTTTTTCCAAGACGGTAAGGAACTGAATGGACTGGATGATTTTCGGACTCCACGAGCCCTTAGGCCAACTGTTGTAACTAACTTCTAACAACTAAATGAAAAATGTTCCCTAATTAATAACTATTGTGTTAAATGGCTAATGTAACATCAGCAAGTATTCAAAATGCGCACATGTAACAGCTTCATTTGTTTGGACCTGTTAGCAAACAATACAAACAATAGCAAAAAGGCAGCTGGAGGCTTTCACACGTTAATGAAAAACTTTCCCTTTCACGCATGTCACCACATTCTCTTGAGCTCAGTGTTTTGACAAGCCATAATGAGGCTGAGCAGGTAAATTGGGTGAAGAAAGCACTCTGAGAATATATTTATCTCATCAAGGCTGTCAAGTGGGTTCTCCCATTATTCCCACTGCAACCGCAGCATTTATTTTGTACAGAGGTTTTAACAATTATCTATAGCCCCCACATTGCGTATCAGCTGTAATATAATTACAGTGACACTGTAAATGCATCTAAACAGTGTAGGCCACACGTGATTCATTCAGTGATTGCGAGATCAATAACCAATTTGAGGATGACTTGGTGGAGTGGTACCAGATTGCGGGCCATGCGTTGGACATGTAGTGTAAATCTCTGCTGGTAAATGTGCAGCTATGGCGGCTACTGGGAATGATTTATACCTGGGCCCCCAAGACACATGGTGACAACGTTTAGGCTCCCACCGAATGGCCGGGGCTAATTTGAGAGGTCCCACTGCTGGAGGTTACAGGGAGAACAGAGACACATGCAAATGGAACTGGTAAAGAGAACTATACGATTGTTGATTATTAATAAAATCTCTAATGAGGCGCAGGGTATACTTTGTCCTCTTCCTCCTTCATATAATGCGTCAATCACACCACACCTTCAGGTCAGAATGTTATTTCATAATGCTTAGTGCCCTTCCTTTCTGCACCTCTCTATTAGCTTGTGTGTGTGTGTGTGTGTGTGTGTGTGTGTGTGTGTGTGTGTGTGTGTGTGTCGTGTGTTTGCCAAAGAAAGAGTGAAAAGGGGAAAAGGAATAAAAGGGAAGGTGGAGTGGGGGGTGGGGCAGACTTGGTAAGAGTTGATGCTCTTGGAGATTAAGTAGTTTTGCCAGGCCATCATCTTAAGAGAAGACTCATCCACTCAACCATGCACAAAAGCATAGCAAGGAGACAATGATTTATATCTCCATCTCGCATCAAAGTAACGATGTCTGGGCCCTGTGCGGCATGCGAACGGCTCTGGGAGCCCGTTGCATAACTATCAATATGAATGGATCCAAGGCGACAGGAGAGAGCGCTTACACAGAGAGATCTCATTAGAGGCAGTACTCTCTCCACAGTCACCCCATCTAACTAATACATATTTGTGAACTGGGTGTGGGATCCGAAGGACATTTCATTCGCATAAAGTGTGACAGGTGAAAAGACACACCACGCCACTAATAGTCCTTTTGTCATCCGGGATAAACAAGAATGCATGAGTTTGCATAGATGCAGACTCTGTCACTCTAGTCATGTGTGACTGTACAAAAGTAACCCCCCCCCCCCCCCCACACACACACACACACATTTTTCATTCATCGGAAAGCCTTCTTGTGTTGGAGCCAACGTGAGATGGAAAGAGAGTTCCTTTGGGAGAGGTGTGGAGTGGAGAGAGCCCACAGCGAGGCACAGCCCCACCGCGGCCAGCGGCTCCATCAATCTCCTCTCCGCTGCAGCCCCACGCGGTGGAGCGTCGCTATCCCAGCCGACACTCAGCCAATTACAGTGATCCATTAAGAAGGTGAGCGGCGCACCAACAGATGGAGGGACACCGCCGTGCTCAATCGCTGGCGGTTTGTTGACAGAGGAGACAAAACCTATTTTGCTGTTGATGCACATCCTGTCTCTGACCAGGGCATGGAAAATAAATCATGGGCCAAGAGATGAAGGGTTTTGAGCCTGCTGTGTTTTAGGTCTCAGCTTTTCAATAGCTCCTTAAACAAAACTGCCAGTACACTTGCACACCAAGAACTGTTTGCTGCCTGGTATAAAAACCTACCTAATCGATTAATTCCAAGATTTGTCAAAGGAAGATAAAAAATCCTCACCTCAACTTCAGAGAATTTTGGTTACTGTTTAATAGCACGGTAATAAATTGTTTTAAGAAATTGATATCACAGGCTGCGTTGAGACATTCCTGGCATACAAACACTGACAGTAAGCAAACTTTGACATGCTGGGTGCATTGGGGCTTCATATGTTTGAATTACGAATAAGGAGCCGCTTCCTGTGATGTGATGCCACATTCACTATTGCACCAATTCTTGCCACTTCATTAACATGCATACACAGTTATTGATGGAGAGTAGTCCATTATTTAAACAATCTTCCATGAATAAGTGATTACGTCATACTGCTTGCCCACTGACCCCCCCACTCCAGACCATCCCCTTGAACCCGTTGGAGACTTTGGTTAAGTGCATGCACACACAAACACACACACACACACACACACACAGCAGTGCAGTTCACTAAGGCATCCCAAGCAAATAAGATGAATCGGAACATTCAGGGAAACGAAAGGGGATAAGAGACATTAGAAAAATCCATGCGAGGCACACCAGTAAAGTTACGCGAGTGCTTTCCACAGCATTAGGGCAAGTCCCTCGGACCGACCTATTTAGGGCTGAGCTTGGTCTAAGCACTGCGAGGGGGCTATGGCTCCCGTTGAAGAAGGCGTAGAAGGTAGCCCGATGGGGCTGTTAAAAGTGATGGGCCAATTGAAGATGGGAGGCTGGGGACACCGCTGACAGGCTGGTGAAGGAGGAGGTGGGGGTCCTCCAGTGACTCTCCAGCATGGCGCCTGGTCTCGATTCTAAATCACTGTTATTGCAGTGAGGCAACGCACAAAATATCTGTCCCTTGGGGTATAACTCTGGGCTTTTATGAGGGCTTGGGTAATTGACCAGCGGGAGGCTCACCTATCCGTAAAGGAAGTGACTGTGCTCACTAAACGAAAGGCACTCTCTCTTTGTTCTTCTGCTGCACCCCTCTCTCTCTCTCACACACACACACACATACACACACTCATATCTCTCACAGCATTAGCACACCCGTTTGTCAGTGAGATGTGCTCCTGTTCCGATGGGGACTGGCATCAGAGGAATGGAATCATCTGGGGTATATATGTCCTAGTGTAAATAACCCTGACAGTTTAGCCACACGTTCAGATGGGATGCAGGCAACTCCTGGGAGAGAGCAGCATCTTCGCTTTATGGCCCTTCAAAGCAAACTTGTCAGGATAACTAGTCCAACGACAGCAGTTTGACAGGAATATGTTTTGTCTCTGCATCTTACTGTTACTCAGCGCAGACAGCCTATTTACATTTCAGAGTCCATAAATACTGAGGCAGCAAATATCAAATTCACTCGCAAGTGGCTACTGAGAAAATCAGTCACATGCTGCAAATATTTCAGTGCTTCTTTTGGCACACTAACTAAAAACAAAACAACAAAGAATAAGTTACTTTCTATATGCATTTGTGTCTATACAATACAATGCGGTCCTCTGAGGTACAATCACAGAGACTCTTTAAATCTTTATGAATATAGTGGTGAGAAGTGCATCCACATATCACTCCCTATAATTTAATGATCTGGAAATTAATTCAGTGAGGAACATGAAGAAGATGCTAAACAGATTGCAAAGATAAAAGGATTAAATATACATTTCTTACAGCTCAATTAGAAGTCATATAATCCCCAGAGTCAAGAGCAATCATTTTTAACATGTCGCATAAATACTTTGATTAAAAGAGATGCCTATGATTTACCCTAAAGGCTTTCTTTATTAAACTAAAATTGGGAGTACGGAGCTTTTAAAAAACTTTACCGGGCTATTAAGTAACACTGTAGATTTGTCAACAACACAGAACAATTACATTGGTAATTACATGTATTAGATTTGCACGATCAAAGGAAATGAAGGTCTTCCAAAATAAAAGTCGAAAAAAAAACACACTGATATAGTGGCCTAAGACTTGTCCTAAGTGTAGGGCATCCCCTGATCTTGCAACCCCTCAGGCAAGACAGCAGACCAGCAGAAAGGGGCCATGCTATGGTGTGCTGCCACCCTAGCAGTGACAGCTCTATAACGAGCCCAGTGCATGAGAGGGCCTGGAGGTTCACTCTGCCAACACTGGCCTGACAACCACTCAAAACACAAACACACACCCAAAGCTACACTACGGAGGACGATTGTGCACACACTCCAACACACACACACAGAGTAAACCTGCGACATGTGACAAGCCATCGTCCCAGTCACTCGGTTCAGTCATTCTCCCCACGGTCCATTACCACAACCTTCTTATACTAAGATAGCCTGCAGCTTAACTTCCACTTAGTGTGGTCTGCGCAGTACAGGCCAAGTCTACAAGTTTAACAAACAAACAAACAAAAATGTGAAAACCAAGCTAAAACATTTTTTTTTTTGCAGTTCACGATGGCAGTGCACTCTGTCAGGACACCATTTCCTTGTTTTGGTTCTTTTATCCCCAAAACAGATGTGCAGGAATCTAATAATTTCCTAAAAATGATCAAGGGCCAAACCCCTGGTAAAATGTGTCCTTTGAAATCAGGGGAAACATCTGTCACTGGCAGCATTGAAAGGAGGGAATCACATCTGTCTGAGTGTGGCCATGTGGCTTGGTGCAATCTATTAAAAAAGGCCATCTTGGTAAAGACATATGAAACAGCAATCTTTGCTCTTTAAGACGTTTGGATCATGTGGGCAATACACTTGAAATGTTTAATTCGCCTTTTAAGCCAAAGCAGAATATTCCTTCATATATCTTAATAACCTGTGAACCTTTGAAATCTCCGCCAAAGATAATATATTTTTCTCTTTCAGAAATGGATTGGTCTATGTGAACTCAGAGCAGATGGTGTTATGCACCTCGCGGGGACATGCAGCAACAAGTGTGTAATTAAATACACCACGATGTAGTGCTGCTGTTAGTAATGGCTAGGAAATAATTCCATTCAGTCACATACACAAAAAAATCCAATATATTTGTATGGCACTGATCAGTAATAAATGGAATGTTAATGGCCTATGTGAAAACACTGAATACATATGATATCACCGATCTGATATTGAGGAATAACTCTCACTAAATATTTTACTTACGACTTACAGTTCGATATATTTACAAGAAACGCATCAATTAAGGTGAAAATGGTCAGAGAAAAGGTTAACACAGATTCTCCATCCTTCCTTGACTGCGGCACACAACCTATTTAACTTGAGGTTATTTAGACCAGAATAAAAGACAATGCAAGCAAACTGTATGGTAGCAAAGGAACTGCCTTTGGACCAGGAAACATCTCAGCATGCGCAAAGTCAGAGGAGGGACCAATTATCATCAGATGAGACCGGCAGTGCCACTGCTGAGGATCCACATAGGAGACAGAGGAAGTGGAGGAACATTTAGGTCACAGGGAGTTCAAACACGCTCACAGCAATTGCTCAGAAACTGGAAAAATCACTGCTCATCCGAATATTCACAATTTGCCACTAAAACATTTTAAAAGAGAAGCAGGTTTGTCAGTTAAAACTAGATGCATTGCTGATTTTATACATGCATGTATTGGATTGAATGAACACGGCAATATAACAAAGGAAGTCATTCTGTGAATTTTAACCAGTCAAGCCATTTGTTTTAAATGTTATTTCTTGTTTTAAAAGCAATGCACGACAAGTAACACAAAAAATTATGCCTTGATTTAACGCCTCTGTGTCCAAACAAATCTCACAGCGCAAATGTATCAAAATGCAACAAATTATGCTTCTAATCTGTGGCCAAGAGAACAGCATCCCTTGACCAAATACTAGAGAGATTTATCACCAATGATCAAAAAGGGGAATAGGCGCCCATGCAAATTGCATGTAAATGAGTTGTGAATGTGAATTTCAAGAGGCTAGGAGTATTATGACTATATCAATGCAGACCCTTTGTGATAATAGTATGTTGTAAACTAGACGACATAAGAGGATTGAGTCTTCACAGCTTAGCTTGTACAGAACCCAAGATTAAGCGATCTCCTGCAAAATGTCTCAGAGTTACCAAGCATTATCCATAGCTCCACATTCTTTAGATGCAGTACATCCGATGCTGGCCAGGATGGATAAATAACTCGTTACTCAATATATTAGGGTCTATTGGTCCTAGCTGTAAGTCTGGTTAAATAACAGCAAACAAACAGATATGAAAGACTTGATAGCAAAAAGCTTACTTTAGCTATCTAGAACTCAGCCTCAGTGTTGGAATCGCCCAAGCATTTTTTCCCCCAACTACAGAGGATTACAGGTGAGATAGGTAAGTAAGCAATACCAATCACCACTGCCCCCGTATCAAATAGAATGGATATGCTTGCCGTGCTCCCTGACAGATTGTGGCCAAAAGGTCACAGACTCATATGGGATCCAGTGCACTGAGAACAATCCATAGAGCTTTCCCTGCTGCTCTCCGGGGCAAACCTGTTGTGAAGGATGCCACCAAAGCCCTTTTTGAAATCAGTAGGCATCAAAGACGTACACCCCTCCCACACACCCACCCACCCACACAAACAAACACACACCAACACTGCGGGTCTTGCCTGCCTCTGTAGAGACAGAAGCCAACCAGCAATAACTTGACATGTGTACATTGGGAACGTAAAGCACACTGTAAAACCTCCGTGGGGAAACATGCAGTAAAAATCCTATTCTCTTTATGAAAATAAAGACGGAGCCAGCAGGTAAAGAATTCACATGGATACCCCCAGCACTGTAGTCTACCCCGGTCTACTCTTTACTTAATGAGGTGTCATGTACAGTTTATACAAAAGGTATGACCTTATTAAACTAAGAGTGAAAGGGCAAAGTGATAGCTCCCAGAAGATAACCAGCAGAGTCACATGGGAATTCACTCTGCCTGGAGTGAACAAGAAGAGCCCATCACTCAGTTAGATGGCTGGGCTATCATAAATATATTCACTTGCCAGAGTGTATGTCGGTGTGCACTTCACATAACTGAAGCGTACACAATTTGATTGCAATACAAATTTGCTAAATGTTTGGTAGCCAATATTGTATGACGGCTTCATGTATTCCCTGCCTTCCCAAGCCTTCAAACAGTATGTATCAAGCGGGAAAACAGGTAGAACAGTAGTTAACTCAGCATAGATACCTTGAAGAACAATGCTCCTCTGGTACCTTGTATAACATCACAAATCAGAAAATAATCCGTAAATATTCTCAGAACCAGTAACATATTTATTATGTGAAAAATTATAAACATGTACCACACGATTTAGCTGGAAATATCATAAGCATAAACCAATATATAATTTTGTGAAACAAAAAACAAGCTATGGGTACCTTTGAAAATGGTAAGAGCAAAATAAAACAACACAGTGTAGTATCACTGTGAGGCTGAACATTATGCAGAGGCTTTCTATCCAAGAATCATTTTCCTAAAAGCCAATCCCCTCGAACAAGCCTCCTTACTGCCATAGCGCACCGCTCTCCATGCCTATGTTGTTGTTTATTTGCTCTTTTTACTGGATTCCTGACAGCAAATTCAATTAGGTTGAATATGTGAGGGTGTAAAAAAAACCAAGCAGACTGACAGACTCACAAGATGGATGGCAACCTTTGCTTCACCATTAAAATTGCTATTACATCTCATTGAAGCTCAACCTATTGGTATATTACCGTAGCAGCGAGAGTCCGAAAATTACACTAACTCTGACTGCACTAGACACATGTATAGCAAATCATTTATCACATTTCAGATACTGTTCGGCTAAATTATCTGCATGATGCAAAGCCTTCTATTTTGGACTGTATTGAAAATGGCATTTAGTAGATTTTCCATTGTCGATGTAAAGTTCATGGAGAGAAAAACATAATTCTATAATCAAAAGGCAGAATAAAAATGTTTCGGTCTTCCTTTCTTCGGAAGGCGAGGCATGGTGACTCATCGGCCACCTGACCTTAATGGCGGTCTTTGGGGACAGTTGGTCTGGCTGAGCCCCCGTCAGTATGGCCGGGCGCCAAGCCGGAGCCAAGCTGCTGGTATATGAAAGAGTAGAGGCTGACGTCAGGCAGCCGGGTGGGACAGCGCTTGCACACGGAGCCGTAGTACTGCTCCAGGAAGCCAATCACCTTCCCTGGAAAACGGGAGAATGCATCAGCTTGTGGCATATCAAAGCAAGAAGAGCCACAAAACAGGCAGTATAGCAACAAAACCTGATTAAGCCCAATTCCAAATTTTAAAGTATGATAAAGGTATCTACTCATGCTCTTCCGCCCCAAGAATTCCCATTGTTCACTTGGAGAACTGCTATGAACGTAGGGGAACAATTTTCCTTACCCACGCTGACGTTCCTTTGACAGAGGAAACGGTGCATATCATGAACGTCTTTCATCAGCTTGCTGTCACCAAAGGTGAAATAGGCCACATCTCGACCCGCCTCGGAAGCTGCCAGCATCTGGAGCAGAGCTAGGGAAACAGAAGCCCAGAGCTTGATCAAACCTCTCCGGAGACACAGGGAGAGGCACAATAAGGAAACTTGAGGCAAAATGCATTTAATGACTTCACATGCTTATCAATAACAACCACTACATACAAGGCAAACCAAAATCCCCAGAGATAACACTCAGCAAGGGCACTGTATAGTAAAATTAGTCACCCACCAGAATACATAGCCTCACTACAGAGAGCTGTATTGATAGGGAAATACCCTTTTCAATTTGCAGCTTATATAATATGCTGCAACCAGGCTTTTAAAAAGAAAGTGAAAAACAGAACACATTACTTAGCGTAATGTTGATCTAGGCGTCTTTGCACTGCCTTTTTGTGAATTGTATAATACAATTATAAATTGTATTGGCAACATTTAAAGCCAGACATGATCGCGCTCCTAGTTACGTTATGGAACTTGCTAGCCATATGAGCAAAAATGTAAGCTTTGTCTGTAAAAGATCTGTTCCAAAATTTGATTGAAAACCAATTGTGAGATTTTGCCATTAGGGCACCCAGACTTTAACTATTAACTCCTCATTGGATAATACATTTTATATGTTCTTATTTTAAAAAATTTAAAAAGTTTTGTATTGTTTTCATTGACTGATTGAATTGATTGACTACATTTATTTTTGTCTCTCTCACTGTGTAATTTCTTGTCGTTAGTGTTTTTTCTATTCCACTTTTGAATTGTGCCGGTGGCACCCTGGTGTGCCATCAGCCATCATCAGGTGTGCCGTGGAATTTTGGGAAAGTCACATTTAGGAAATCTTTTGTATGAAGTGTGATTCAGTTTTACGTCTGGGGTGATCCGCAAAATAAATACGTTTAGGCAAGTGTGCCGTAGGTTGGAAAAGGTTGGGAAACGCTGGTATAAACCATTGCGTTCTTGTAAAAGCACTTTGTAACATTGTTAAGAAAAGTGCAAAACAAATAAAAGGGGTTATTCAAATTAACATATTGTGGTAAGACATTAAGCAATTCCTTTCTCTCGGAACAGGCTTCACTAATGCAGAATTTATTTAATGAAAAGACAAGAAAAAATAAATACCCAAAAAATAAGGTAAAATCTCAGTTGTGCTTGCCATACACTAGCATACGTCAAAACACGGCATACAGTATGTCCATAAAAGGTACAATAAACTAGGTATTCGGTATATCTACCGGGCTAGTCACAGAGAGAAAACGGGGGTTGCTCTGGCCCTGGAGTCTTCTGAATATTTTAAGAGGCTAGAAATAAGTCTGCTGATTAATGAAGCGGGGGACACAGGCAAGTTAACGAGCATGCTGGATAAACATCTGCACATGGGGGCCAAGGAGAAAAACTTTCTTTGGAGTCTTTTTCCTATTGTCATCACTCTTTCAATATCCTCCCACAATTAAAAGCAGGGGACAATTTGAGCGGGTCTTTAGACCCACTGCAGGTAAATAGAGGGGAACAGTGACGGCATTAGGAGCCACGTCCCCAGAGGCATGTCATTAAGGAAACTGTGGGGGTAACTGCCTGGTGACTTCATTGAGGGCTCTGACTTGCCACTAATTAAATGGCGGTGTGCATGTATGAAAATGGGTTCACTTTGCTGCTCTGGGTGCCTTGGAAATGACAGGGCCATAAATATCGATTTATATAAAGATACAGCGCAGAGAATAGAGGAGGAAAACAAAACACCTCCGCATCCTCCGCCGCCTGGTTTTCAGTTGTATTATACGGTCAGCTGCAGCTAGTTGGTGGATGCTCTTCTGAGCCCCACTGCGTATTGACATTGATACAGGGCAGAGGCTCGCATCGGACTGATAGACTGGGGCAGCCGATCAATTTCACTATTAATGAAAAATATTAACTTTGTCAGTTGGTCAATAAAAGGAAGGTGGACAAATAGGCCTTAAGTAAATGACTGCTTTCCCTCAAGACTAATGGAAGGAGGTGCCGATGACATTTTTTTTAACTGCTTTCTTCCCAGAACTCTCACTAATACCTAGCAGGCACTTCACTGTTGCAACCTCACAGGTCCAGATAGAAAACTTGGCGAGTAGGAAAATGGTATATTGCCATTCTTGCCTCGCCAAATCAGCAGTGACACGTGACCGTTTCAGGTTCCACAATAGAATCTGGAAAGGTTATTTTAAAACTTACCCTTAAGACGTGTGTCTCCCCCAAAAACCCCACAGCCCCAGTTTCCCGTAGCCACGGCAGAGAGTTTCTCGCTCTTCACCTCGGGCCGAGCAAAACCACAGTAGGCCTGAGGAAAGAGGAGGATGCTGAAACATCTAGAAACAATTCCTAGTGAATCTATTGTGCAGAATTACCTTGTGGCTCGAAGCCTCCCTCCCTACAATGACTTTATAAAGACGGCAGGGTGCGGCAGGGCTTGATACCGGCACATGAAAAATGACATCCAATTTAATGTGTAAATTCCAATTTGGTTTCAGGCCTGCGTTCTCTGCACAGTTTTAGATCAATGGGACATTTCGTATTAATGAGGCCTGTATTCCATACATTCACACCAAATGGAATATATAATACAACAAGGTAATTCCATTTGCCTGCGAGGCCAACATACACAACGTCTTTAAAGCATGCACACGTAAAAGCCTAGGGACATCCGGTTGGCCTGAGAAAACCACACATTTTTAACCTGATACAATAAAAAAAATCTAAAAGATCCTGTTTTATTGGCATGAATTAATTTCAGTCATTGGCCTTTTTGCCATTTGCTCATGTAAAGAATTTGGAACAGAAGTTTCTGATCTGACAAACATGACAGGTTGGTTGTATGTCATCACACCTCCCTTCTAAGGGTCTTTGGAACAATGACGGATTTGAAGGGACGCTTGGCATGAATTTTCACATAGGAAATGAAGCGAATAGAGTGAAAATTAATGGCAAGTACCCATCCTCCCTCTTACCAATCATAAATTCTTTAGCAAAAGGGCAGCAGTGACAGTTAGCTAAACAATCTTCCAAACAGGATTGATCTCCGTTTTGGGTCATTCTTCACACCCCTGTCAGAGCTGTCAGATTCCCTCATGCTTTCTAAAGGCAGACTTGACAACATCAACATCTTGATTTTCTATTGTGAATATACAGTATATCAGCCTTACAGCAAAATGTATTTGAAAATATGCTGGATTTAAGAGACCTGAAATTATTGTATTATTGTTAGCGTTTGAAAAACAAAAAACATCTCAGCACTGTAAAAGATCATTTCTGGCATTTAAATTACTTCAAGATTGGCTACGCTATAGGAACATTTATAAAAAAAAATCCAAAAGGTCAATATCACACACACTTATTCTAGAGATAATACAGTCTTAACCTGAAGAACTGGAAACAATGAAGTCTATTAAGAGATTTTCGACAATGGGAATGCACTTTATAATTCTGTAGCTAGACTAAAAGTTAGCCTTTTCATCAGCATCCATGTTTAATGTAAACTTAAATGACAATGTATAGTTTACACTTGCTTCTATATATGTATATACTGTATATAATTATATATGTATTGCATAAGCTAAATGATATGTATTTTATTGCATAAGCTCTACAGCAAAAGACACGGGACTGCAAATGATCAAAGCCCAACATCAAAGAGTGGTGGTACACTGCGTCTTCCTCCATGTTTGCACTGCTATAAATATTACAAAATGTTCCTGTTTGTGACTCCAATGGACTACAAATTCCAAATATATAACAAGTTCCACGCAATATATGAATCCACATTTAGTAATAAAGCTGTAATGTCCAAATTTGAAAGACCACTTCCTATAACTGGGAAAATAATGTAATAATGCAAATGTAACTTAAGGCTTGTTTTTCCGGTCTCTAACAAAGAACTAACCTTGTTGAGTTCTCTGCTAATTTTGGTTGGGTGAAACTGTTCAAGGAAGTTCCTGTACTGAAGTGCGTCAATGGCCACAACCTCAGTACATTTTCTCTGCCAGCTATCCCTGCAATGGATTACAAGTAAAAGGTACAGTCACTCAATATAGGGAACAAAAACTCCTGTATTGGACTATGCATGGTAAAACATAGAGTACCTTGGGGTGGTATCATGACATCTGCCATTCCATTTGTAGCTCTGTGCATAGCCTGTGTATTTACTGTACTGCTGTGCACCTAGGCGTTACAAAAACACACCATACATAGTCAGGCATATGCAAAACAAAACATTAAACATTTTACGTCCCCAAAGCCAAGCATGTGAAATATTGTTGAATAACGAAAGACCTATTGGAAATATATGCGTAGAATGATTGCATCAAAGGGAGTTGTCAGGAAAAGCAAAGGAGATAATATCCCAAAAATATCCCCAAATCACAAAATGCTGCTAGGATAGGTCTGATAATCGTAAAACCTGTGTCTCTTTTGTAATGACGACGTGGTGACTGGTGAAACAGGAGCAGCTGTTTCCCAACAAGAGGAAGGTCAAGTTATTACCCCCCTGGAAAGATGTGAGAGCCTGCACCAGCCCAGCCCACGGGGGAACGCTCTCGACACTTGCAGGGGGGGGGGGGGGGACAAGAGCACATTCAAACGAACGAGGCCACTAATGAACTTTCCACTGATTAGGGCTCATTAGTACTTAAGGGTGTCCCTCCACGCGGCTCGCTGAATAAAACGAGCTGATAAAGAGTCCGGCCTCTCCCTGGTCAGCAGCCACGAGGCTGAGGGAGCAAACTCTTCCTTGCTTAGAAGATGCTACACAATCGCTTCAGCAGTAGACAATCTAGACATTGTTGAATTTTGGCTATAAAAGCGTATTTTTCCATGTTTTTTTCATGAACTGCTTGTGAGCAGACCGATAAAAGCAAATAATTTCACAGAGACAAAAAGCTTTAAGTTAGAAGTAGGAAAATAAGTTGACTGTGATCATACGTTGACTTTGTGAATTCTAGAACAAGTGCTTCTAAATGGTTGTAAAATGTTTCATTACTTAGAACAAAAATACTTTACCTGAAACAATTACCTCTATACTTCAAAACGGAGAAGACTGCACCGCAATGCTGAGGCCAAATTCTCTTTTAAGAAAATAGATTTCAATGGCCAGCTACCATTACAGCACATGATATATGGAAGCATTGGCAGATTTAAAGTGAGCAATCAAAGATTGTCCAACCACCAAAATACATATATTTGATGAAATATCCATCCTGAGTGCTAATACAGATGACAAACAATACTTTTGTTTGGATTAAGACAGAGCTCACCCTCAAGTAAACTGTATGAATAATTCCAGAGGAATTATAACCTGCTTGTTCCATCTTTGATAACTTTCTCTAAATATCTAGTCTCTTAACAAATGGTTATGTTCATTCACAGAATTTAGATTTACATTTCACAAAGCATTTCTGGCTAACCTAATCATCTTTGTATTTATTCATAAAACCTCCCGTTAGCAGTGGACCAGTCACAGGTGTGAGAAAAAATGTCACGGCCACATACAATTTTTCAAAGGCATACCCTGGACATTGTTATTGTCACTCTATAAAGGGCAGAGGGAATTTGGATAAATAAATAAATAAATAAAAGCTAAACATATACACACAAATATATATATACACATATATATACACATATACATATATATATATATATATATACACACACACACACACATTTGTCTCATTCTAGTACAAGCCTTGTGGTAAACCATCCACATGGGAATAGTGGTGATTAAGATAAATTACACGAGACCCTCCCTCGCCTGCCCCCCATCCTCCCTGGCCGCAGTTTTGAGTCACATTTCCTGGTCGGGATTGCAATCAGTGAATCATCTGCTTTCTCCTTGATCCTATTTATACTTTTGACCGCCCCCATGGCAGCCAGACATGCAGCAATCAAGGGAAATTCAATTAGGCCTAGGCTTTTTTTTTTCTGCGTACAGTTCTATAGGGAGAATGGGTAAGATCCATTAGCCCCGCCAAGATATATTCCAAGGGAATCTGATTTACCACCTGCTAATGATACAACCAAGACGTGGACTTCAACATGGAAGGGGGTGGGGTGGGGGGGGGCTGCACAAACACTGGTGAAGTTCAATATAGATGATGGAATGGAAGAGTCCATTAGTGAAGCAGGTCTTGGGCAGGTCCTATGGCTGTAATTAATTCTGGCCCACTGTAATAAAGTTAAGTGGAGTGAGTGGATGGGATGCAATGGAGGGGCTGGCGAGGAGCCTGAAGGTGACTCTTTCCTGAGAGGTGGCCTTGGGGAGAAGTAAGAATGCTGATTAGGAGGACAAGGCCTATCGTCCCTTACTTCATGCTTGAGGCATTTCTGCCTTATTCTGCATGCTATACATTTACCTATAAATGCACTTGATTATGAAGGCATACTCCGTATTGTGTAGAATAATTACACAATTACATTATTGTATTGTCTTGCTTCCTAAATACTACTATGACCAAGTTCAATTTACTTTTTAATGGTGATTTATTCTCACCACCCCACAAAACATTCTGAGATTGCTGGAATAGACAGAGACACATCTGAAATAGAGGACTGTAGATACCTGCAAGCACATTAATTGACTCATAGTATAGCTTTAATTGACGCATAGTATGTCCCTTTCAAATAGCAAAAATATATGTTTTTCAAGTCAAATGCAGCCTCCTAAATACTAAATAAACACTGCACACACAGTCCACAATGGAATTCCACAATTTAATCTTAAAGCTTGATTCGATAGAGTGGCAGGAGTTTTGCTAGCCTAAGCCCCTGCCCTGGGCTAAAATACCTCACGACTATTTCCTGGCAGAACCTATGTCCTAACATGAAAATTTTTAATTCACCTCAGTAATGAAATTCCTTCTGACATGACTCTCTTATCAAGGGTCTAGTAAATCTTTCTTATGGGAAAGGCCTCTTCTTACTAATCTTAAAGATCAATCAGATAATCATAAAACAGCTCTGCTGTCAGCCAAGACAAGAACTAGACGGAAGGAAGGAAGGAAGGAAGGAAGGAAGGAAGGAAGGAAGGAAAGAGCGAAAAAGAGAAAGAAAGGATGGTAAGAAGGAAATACATACAATATTTGTTTTGCTTACAAACTAAATACTCCTTTACTCTAAATAGTTAATAACAAAACAACGTAATATTTTCCTGTCAGGAAAAAAATAAGCTCGATCACCATTTGGTTCAGTTGTATTACTGGATTGGCTTCTAGCTACTCTGAAACAAGACAGGCTAATACTGACAGGACTCAGGAGTAATCAACCCCCCAGGGTACTCGAACCTTCCTCTTTGTTTGTCACAGAAACTGTACTAAAGTTCCGACACAACAAACCTAGCAGAGCAATCAGCGGCGCCCAATCTAGACATGAAAGTAACTGGTGGAGCTAATCTCAGGCAGCCAATCACAGCATAGGACAGGAGGTAGGTGACAGGGACCGTCCCAGTATAGTGGGTGATTGCGACAGCCATCTTCTGGGCTCTTGCTGTGCCAGAATCTGATGGCGGGAATTGGAGGGGTCTATAATTATTGCCCCCACTGTGTTGTCTGACCCCTGGTGCTGTTTGTTTCTTACGTCTGATTAGAAAATACAGATTGTGTGCTCTTAACCAGTGTGAATGATTGAAATCAGTGGACATTTTGAATTTGCTGCTAAAAGTTCAGTTTCTCATGTTAAGGCTTTGAGGTGTAGGCGATGTCACCGGCTGACCTGTAATGATCACACACTCGTTGTGGTTCAGGGCTTCTGTGAAGAGGCGAGACACGATGAGCTCGGGGTTGATCAGGAAGCGGATTTCCTCTTGAACTAGGCCTGACCCAGTGACCCCTCCTCCAACAAATTGGTTGGCGAAGTCCACCTGTGAGAGTGAATATTGACTAATGAGCTATGTAGAATAATGAGTTTTATTTTATTTTACAAGCAAACATGTGCACCTAAGGTGAGATTTATTTTCACAAGCTTTATTATAACACAGGAACATTATTTAGTAATTATAGAACTGTGTGCGTGTGTGTGTTAAAAGCAAACCAGGTGCCTTTTTCATGGTTCGTTTGGAGAGTAAAAAATGTCAGAAAGGTGCTACAGGATGGTTAGACTCATATCTTTTTTTTTACAAAACCCAGGCAGGTCACAAAAGCTGACAGTCCACAGTGGCTCAGGATTTTGGTGTCGCTTAGTTATCTGTCCTCAATGTAAAAATAAGGTCTCTCCAAAAGCCACACACAGTATGAAGCTGCCAGTGGCACACATCAAAACAAGAGCAGTTCCGCATTCTAATGTAACTCCAGTCTTGACCTGATGCAATACTGTTTTCCCCTTTAAAACCTATAATGAACTCTTTACCTTTCCGCCTGTCTACAATGTTTTCCAGAAAGAACAATTCTGTCAGCGTTATTAATTTCGTAGCGTTCAGTATTCAAAACAAAAACAAGGATCTTTCGGACTGGACACGGACGAGGAATACAAACGGTTCCCGTCTAAAAGCAGCTGTGTGGAACGTATAATCCACCATTTTCAGGACTGTCAGTTTTGGCTCATTGGCCTGCCGACAGGCCGGGCCAACCCCGTCTCAACCCGGGGAGTAAAGCTAGGAGGCTGCGAGTGGCAGTTTGCCAGCTGATCTCCCTGAACTGGTCACTCAACGGCGGGACAGTCGGGGCAGCCTGGTAAGCCTGCTTTGACAGGCTGTCAGAGCCCCACCTCGCCAGAGCGTCCATCAATCCAGGGCTGCAGGGTGCCCCGGGAGCTGGTCATGTGTGCACATCAGCTGTCAGCTTGTGGCAACCAGAGGCAAACAAAAGGTGAAGGGGGAGAGGAGGCCATCTTGACATTGTAAATGCCAGGCACCCAGTTCACAGGGAGGAGAAGGCTCAGAGACCTCGACCCAGGTCCCAGCACACATACATACTCAGGCTTGTCACCCGCTTCCTCAAAGGCATTTCCAGCTGTAGTAAGCATTCTGTATGGACGCCTCTAGAATGTGTGTGTGTGTGTGTGTGTGTGTGTGAGGGTGAGGTGCCTTTGTGATTGACTGCACACTGTTAAAAATAAGCCAGGGAGCTGTAGCACAACAGTAAGAGGGGCATCTTTCCATTGAGATCTCTCGTAAGTGGCAGTGACATATTTAGACTGTGGTTTTGGTTAGACTCCACTTTTGACGTGCTGTGCTACGATACACAGCCATGTTCTCTTTTACTCTGACCACTTACAACACTCAGCCGGCCGCTTACCTGAAGCATTCCATAACCATCTTCCTCAATGGTTCCTTCACAAGTTATGTGTAGCTTGGTTAGCCGAGTCTGTGAACTGTAACATAACAAATAAATTGCCTTTAATGATAATGACTGACCGTCACAAAAGGAATGATTTTGTTTGTTTTTGTAAACAATTTGTGTATTACGTAATTGGGACGTAGTTTACTGCAAGTCAAGCAGGAATAGCAAAATAAAAATCGTCAATCATAAATAATCAATGACCTAATGACTTTACCTTTCCCAATTTGGAGGAGTATCCAAACTTTTCCTTGTGAAAGTTACAAGTCCAGTCGGTCCTTCAAGAAAGAAAATGTGATTTGGGGCAGAACACACAAAATGTGAAAATATTCCATAGAGTACATCTATAATAATCAGATCAATTACATGTGTAAACCTACTTTGCTCAGCGATTGTCTGGAAATAGCACATCAGAGTTTTGAGCTTCTCAATCTTCCTTGAAGAGGCCCTCTCAAACAGCCTTTAAATAAACAGGAAAAATAAGTTATTTCAGAGATCCATCCATCAATAACAATATTAATAGCTTGATTAACGCAAGACGTTTAACAACCGTACAATTTTAATCTCTCAACATTCGCTATTTACCAAGCAGATGGACATGACTTAAGAGGCCGAGTAACTGTCTTGTCAGAGAGGAGATAAAGACATGGCTCCCAGTGTGACCACAACTGCGGCAGCACAAGGCCACAACTTAGTCCATGTGAGTTCAGTCATGCTTCAACTTTTGATATGAATTGGTTCATCCCTGGCTCAGCTTCTCTTTCACTTGGTGCCCGGTTATGTAGGAGCCCTCCGTCATTACAATAATGGAGTTGCCCCAGGCCTCCCATCACAAAGCCACACTCGTACCACTTCACAGCACTCACACAAAAACAGGCAGAGAGGAAAGAAGGGCTTCCTCCTCGGGGATACATTAACAAGCCTTGTGTCCCTTTTAAGGAGAAGGGATCTCGGGAGGCAAAATGTCATCCCCGTGAAAAAAGCACAAAAGCTGCCAGCTAGGTGCAGTGGGGCCGTTTGCTTGCCATATCAGCATTGAAGGGCACAATTGTCAAGCCAACTCTATTGAACTTTCAGCACGTCATTACAATCAAGAGAGAAATTTCATGAGTAAAATGAAACAGTGACGTAAGACTTGATGCACTGAATGCCCTTCGGGGACAGGGAAACTCATTCGTTCCAGTCGATCCTTGCTTTCATTCTGCTTTTTAGTCAGTGTAGCCGGTAGAAACAATCTTGCAATGTGTAGCCCTTGAGGCAACCTGTCTTTGACATGGGCTAGTCATTGGTGAGAGCAAGCATTTAGTCCTGCACATTGGACAACTAACCTGTTAAGTCTTTGAGATATAGGACTATACTTTATCATAATTACATAATGCCTGGTGAATAGAGTTACAAGGTAAAATATTAAAAGCCCACAGGCAACTGTGATACATAGAGAAATACAGAAGGACTTCATCATTAGGCAAGACAAAAAACACCATTAAAAAACAAAACAAAAAAACATCAGTTCGTAAACCCAAATTAACCCCCTTTTCTGGCTAGAGCCTAAATAAATCAAACTTTTAAAAATAGCGCTTTGGCAGTAGCTTAAAATGCAATGTCACTGCAACTATAAGAAGAAAAAAAAAAAGCTTAAGCGTCATTTCTTTAAGCTACAGTCAGGAAACGATGCCAAAACAGCACTCTGAACAACGGCCGATCAGTGTGAAGGAGCCTGCAAAAGAAACACAAAGTGACCGCTGACTAGATATCTGTCATTTCCAATGATAGTGAAACAAAACTATGGCCTCGAGAGTCTGAATGACATACTGATAGCAACGACTGCAACAACGAAACCAGTGGCCCCTCTCCACAATCTGAGCAGCCATCCGAGTTCATGTTAATCTAATTTATCCCTCCTCCATTTAGGTAATCACACTGTGATGCCAACGTAGATGGAAACAGCGCAGCACAGAGATCTGTCAAAGCAAGGCGCTGGATCCGCTCCACTAGCCTTTAAGAAATGGCTGCATTACCGTTAATCCCATAATATACTCATTGGAACTAAAAGCTCCCTGGCTTATTTTCTTCATCAAAACTATGTTTTTTTTTGTTTTGTTACTGCATCTCAGAGCTTCAAAAGGACAATCTCTGGGTGGTAGTATTTATTATTGAACAAGAAGGGATAATTAAAGTTCAAATTAAAACTAACACTGGGGCAGTGTCCAATGACTCAACACAATATTGCACAATGGTGATGACTCTTTCAGCAAAGGTGAGTGAGGTCAGAAAAAGTATGAGATTAAATTAAATGCAAGCAAGCGTATCTCTCAAAAGGACAGGCTGTCTCAGGAAGAATCAATCCCTTTCATAAATTATTTGACACATGTCCAAAATAAGCAGACACAACATGTTCATGCAAAAAGGCCAAAGCACTTTTCTCCAATGACAAATGTACATAGATAACTTTATGTACACATGATACAATGACAAGCACTACACTACAAACACGTGACGAAATGCAAATACCTAAGCCAGAGGCTATGTTCGGCATGCAATGCGGAAGGCCATTTCTGCACTCTTTTTTAAATATGATTACACAATTCAATAAGATTCGGTAGCTCTAACTACATGTGCTCAATTGAATCCTGACTGGCCTGCTTTTTGTCCATTGGTTGTGGTTGATAAGAAACTTGGCAGCAATGCGAAACTGAGGGTTAACTTGATCAATATGATTATTCTCTATACAGCAAAGAAAACTATTAACAGTTATAAGACTGAATTACATAGAACCATATTAAAAGGTTGGTTTAACTCGTTTCTATTGAATAAATTGAGAACTATTTAGGAAAATAGTCAGGAAAGTAAGGGCAGTAGTGCCCCCTCATGGAAATCAGACCACATTTTGCCACTAATATCTCAATGACAACACTGGATGACATGACCTGTAGTTTCCCAAGTGCAAATTGAGCATAGTAATGAATTGGAAGTGCAATAATACAGAAATACAGAAACATTGTACAGCAACAGACAGACAGAATTAATAAATCAGTTTCTGTTACAATATCAATCAATTCAATACAATATCATGCCAACAGGTATGTACCTGTAAAAGGTGACCAGGTCCTACCTGCAGAAGTTGATGTCTGGGTAATTGGCGTACTCAGATTTTCTCGAGTTGCGTCTGGGGAAAGTGCAGAAGAAGGCGTTGGCCAGCAGACAAGCCACCTGCTCCTGAGACATGGTAATGGAGTGACTCATCCCTTCTTTGAGGAGAGGTATCGGCTGCGAGGAGAAGGAACAGATTGATTGAAGTAGGTCAAAATAATTAGTTTAGTCAATTTCCTTAACGAGGCACTGATTTACGTTAAGGTAATAACTTGAACTAACTTCAAGTACACTCTCTGTCTCTCAAATCAGCCATAATAATCATCAAGAGCCATTCATTTTCAGAAGAGTAAATTAAGTGGAGTGAATGTTTAATTTGCAAAGAAACAAACAAACAAAAAAAGCTGTTGGTGTACGTTTCTTAAGCTACAAAAAGCTCAAGAAATACATCTTTATCAATTCCTCCCCATTTTATTTAAATGTAAAAAAAGAGGTGTCTTTTATTGGAGAACCTACAAAAATGGCAGCAAGAAAGTTTTTATTTTTCAAGCGGATAACACACTGACTTTTATTCTTTAGTTGCTCTGATCACAGGACATTAATCAGTTAGCTAGCTGGTTCCCAATTTTGTGTTTGGGAGGATAGAGGTTTTGAAAGAAGCCCACTCTCCTTTGGCCCACCATTAATCTCCGCACCTGGATATCACAGACAGGTCATCCATTTCAATAAGCTGGAAGGACTAAAGGTGACATTTGAATCGATTCCAGCCTACATGCTCAATTTTCGGTCTCATTATGGCCAAGTTAGCTCAAACCTGGGGGCACAAATCTACTAAAGACTACCACTACTTTCCCATATCTTTTCGCTTTGCTTTAGGTCAGTTCATGATGTCATGATAGGGTAGAACATTAGATATAATTCAACAAGCAGCTAATTCAACAAGCAGCTTGATTAGGGTCATCGCTCTTGCCTTGCGTCTAGGTAAATACAAAAAGGATTTCTTGATAGCCTGTCAACTTAATTAAGAAGTAGATTATGGCACAATGGAGCAATACTTCCTGACCAGACCTATTTTTCAGATTAAGGCTTAGATCAATATGTAAATGTTAAGAAAAATATGCATTTAAAGGATAAAAAACCTACACAAATGCAATCAATAGATTAGCTATAAAGCAAAAATACTAAGACTGTTATGTGTCAATAACATAATTAAACTCACAGGTTGGCATTGACTCATCAAAATTCGCCTTTAAGACAAAAATGTGTTCACTGCGCTTTGAAACAGCTGGCGAGGTAAGCAATCTGCCAATTTTGTGTGATGCTTGTTTTTATCAGGGGATAACTTCCAAAATCCAAAAGGGATGTACAACTAACTAACAGATGATTGGTTGCCTATCTGACATATTTCCCAGACCCCTAATGAGATTGTAGCTGCTACAGATGTGAATTGTCCTTCATCATCAGCTGGCCACAGAGGCCAGATGGACAGGGACCATAAACTTCTGAATAGTGCTTGTCAATAGCTAAACGCCTTGACCCCCTCGGCATTTTTTTCCCCCAACCAGTTCTTTATGTTTCGTGTCATGCCCTGAAGGGTCAAGCTGCTGTTGTAACCTCCGATGCACCAGACCGCTAAGTCAGAGTGAGCAAATGAAGCGATCGTTACCTTGGTACACAGCTCAGATGCTCTCAGTGCTAATTGCACCACGTCTGGCAGCAGGGAGGCAAACAGATGTTCCACTGCAGCCGGCTCCAAGGCCTTGGAGATACATAAAGAAAGAGAGAGTAAAGTTTATTGGGATTTGTTTTTATACCGGAAACAGTGCTGGTTTATTGAAATGTGTTGATATCCATGGCTCCCAACAAACCGCACTACATTGACCGGCCTTAATCAGAATGCTGTAACAGCAACTGAAAATATGATTGCTTTTAAAGACATTTAAAAGGCCAGTACATTACCAGAGCTGTAGTAGTGTAAAGAAATCCCAGACAAAGCATTGGTCCTGATAAAGTTGAGTTGATTTAAGAACGTGTCAATGCTCCCATTGAATGTGAGAAACATGAGGGTTTTTATTTACAAATTCACAAAACAGCAGAACAAAAATGATCAAGGTATAAATTCAGACAATTGGCCTTAGCCAGACATGAATAATAAGAAAGAAAGATTATTGTGAGCTCAAATATGTTCCCATCCATAACTTGACATACATACTGTGTGCTTTATATTGGATGATATTTTTACTATGCTTATTTACAGACATATTGCCTACCAAATATCAGAATAATCAACTCCAGTCAAATTTCATCAAGGTTGCATGGGCAATGCCAGCTGACAAAACAGATGCAAATGGCCACGTCTAAGGAATAGGACAGTGCTTCTGGACAAGGAGCCTTGCCTTGCAATTAAGCCTAGGACGTTCTTATTATGGCAAAAGAGGCGTGACTAAATGCTGTCATAATTAATGACCTGGTTGACATCATAAACTATTCCTTTGGCTATAACGAATGAAAGAAACCGACAGGGCCAGATGGGGATATAGCTGAGGTAGCATAGGCTGGGTGCCTTTAAATCAACAGCAGACAGTGCATCAAATCAACTGGACTAACACTCTGTGTAAGACTTGAAACAGGTCTATACATCATATCAGCCTGACAAAGTAATCAAGCAAGATAGGGGCAGGCAGCAAACCTAAGCTAAAGTCTAGATTTACAACTGCAACTCTTCCTCCTATTCCCATCCCCGTCAGGTCTGAGCAATAAATGCTTGACTGCTTCTACAGATATGTGGCCATGCAAAGACGAAACACCTGTGTGCTCCTATTAATAAATAAAGGGCTGTAAACAAAACAAATCTCAGGCTGTCAGTCACAGACTTTTCTGCTATTCATTAGGTGCATCTTTTTGGATAAATATTCGAAGAGGGTGCTTCTCTTTTCATTTCCTGCCACTCATCTCTCCCTCTCCATGACACTCAAATCACAGTCTGACGTCTCCACTCCACCACTACGACTCTGCCAGACAAAAAAAGGGCGATGTCAAAACACCGTGCACCATTGTTTTGCTGTTGTGTCACAGATCACAAGATATGAGTTTTTGCAGTCCAAAATCCATTTTGAGTGGACATTTTACCGCTAACATGTTTATATGGAGATTGTGATAACACATTCATTTGAATAAATCTGTGCATTTGTGGCCTTCTTTTTCAGTGCCATGTAAAACCACAGGTATTTGGCTTGTTTTTAGGCTTTGAACCAATCCATACTTCAGGATTAAGGCACATGAGCTAGAAAAAGACAAAACATTTGTGATGTATCTTTGTTGCCCCTCTAAATCCAAACCCTGATAGACTGAAAAACTGCAACCAAATTCTTGTAGATATTATTCATCCTCTTAATGAAACCATGAGGGATTTTTGGCCAACTTCATTAAACGTAAATAATTTAACTTACAAGTGAAGATCAATCATTTTAGTGCATCCTTTTGACAGTAGTGCTATAAGCGGTTTTTCAAGATTTATTTTTTAAACAATGCAAAAAATAATTAGGCTAACCGTAAAGAAAGTGTGCGCAATGACAACATTTGACTAATCACAACTGTAATGCTGCCAAATCTATGACACACCTTTAATCCATCTTTCTCACCAAAATATACTTAACAGTATGCGTTATCACAATAAAACAGAATATTCCCGGCTCCATGCATGACTTATGACATACATATGAGTTGCAATTGATTTGACAGTATGAGGAAAATGTATGCATCTAAGATGTAATGTCAGGCAGTTTCCATTTTGACAGGCTACTAAACCTGACCTTTTGAAAGAGATTCAATTACTTCTCTTGACTCCTCCTTCCATTGGAAGAGTGTCCTCTGCCATTCTCATACATTCAATTCACCACAGTCTAGGGTCAAAAGGAACAAAGCCTTTAACGGCGGAGTGCAAATCTACACCATAGCATTACAACATTCTTAAACCATACCCCTTTCCTTTTGCAATGAGTGGCCTGGGATTTCCAAAACAAGTTCTCATAATTTATAAGCTCTACCATAGTGATCTTAAAGGACCACTAATATCTGGTGTGGTCTGTCATTTCCACTGTTTCCACTCAGGTAAATTAATCAGATTTCCGTGAGTCAGCCATCATCCTGCTGTGCTCTTGACAAAGGACACTGCAGCAAACATCAAGAGAGACTACAGGATGGATAGCTTCCAGATGGGCCAGGTGCAGACTGGCAACAGAATTAACTTGTGGCTAAAAAAAGCAGTTCCTAATATAATTATGACATGGCACAATATAGAAAAGGTTTTCTTAGGGCTTGAAAAAGAAAATGAATCCAACAGAGCTGAGGATTATAAATCTGGGCCTTACAATTTTACAGAATTATCGAATGAGACCAATACCCATCGTGCAAACTGGAAGCACCCAAAAACACCATATGGAAGATGAGAGCACCACACCCATATATTCAATTTACAGTTTTAATAACTATTACCGAACCAACCGAGCTGATGTGCCCAACTTAAGATGTATGTAAAATGTCTTCATTGGCTAATGAGCCATCTGGGGGGGTACTTGAACTTGAAGTTTTAAAGCAACACTAACACTGAATTACGATGCCTTCTGCTAGACAGTCAATACATGATTATGGAACATTAATTTGTTATTACGTTGGAAGTTTTTTTTTGAATATGATGTATTGATGTATGCATGCCTGTGTGTGTGTGTGTGTGTGTGTGTGTTTGTCAATTGAATTTCTGTTATTGCGTAAACACCAGATGGGAAGTATGATCAGCTCATAAAATGCATTGATTACCTTAGTACAGTACAGATGCAAAGCAGTAAAGTCCCACCTCTTGGCATGTGCAGCATTGTATTTCAATATTGCGTCCTAAAACAGGAACATACTTATTATTAAAACAATTTCTATTTTCTATAAAAGATGCAACACGATGATTCAACTTATTTTTGGAATCATGTCGCCACCTTGTGGTTAAACCCTTTCACATCAGACAGAATTAAATTCAATGTTCCACTGATGAGAAATTCACCTTTATATCATCGGAGCTGGTAAATTTACGTTTTAAAGTTTTCTGAATAAGCTCCCACCGACTCTGCAACTCTGTTGTCTGCTGTAAAAGTACCAAATGAGTCATTCTTAATATTATGAAACATATAACAACCAAAAATGAACAAACAACCCACCCTTACTTACTACTGGGAATAGGTTCATCGCTGAACAGGGCATTTTTACATGAATGTCGTCCCAAGCATCCACAAATTCGAGAGGATATGACACAGGAATTGTGTCATTTTGAAGAAGGTCTGTCTGTGTGAACGTGTAAACACATTGCGTGAGTACATGGTATTCGATCTATACTGATATTTTCAAACATGATATGTAATTCAGTCAGGACAACCAACGAATAGGCCTATGTTCAACAGTTTCACATGGTAATACATTCAAAGTTGGGAGGTGGGTGCACAGCAACACGATTAAACGACGAAGTGTGCAGCAACATTGAAAAGCAGTAGGAACCAGTGTTTGAGTGAAACTGTGGTACACAAAGACCACATTAAACCTTTAAGCGTATGTGAATGGTTGATAGGTGTGACATGGAGACCAGCTGTTGTCGGAGTTGCCTTCTTGAAATAGCTCTGCTAAGGCGTTGCCTCATTTCCTCTTTTACCAAGAAGTTCTATGAGATCATCCCGCAGCCTTTAGTTTTCTAATTTGTTTACACATGGTACAGCTCTCACCCTTATCATGACAGTGTGCTGGCCAGGAACATCTTTCAGCGGAGGTAGAGGTTGGCCACACTCAGGCATTCTCCTCAGATCACTGATGGGGGTCCCCAGCCAAGTGGTTTTGGGAGATGGGCTCTCTTTGTCTCTATCTTTTGTTTCTGGAGACGTTTCTCGACTGTCACCTCTCTTAGGTGGGGCCTTTGACGAAGTAGGCCTACTTGTGAAGAAATCCGTAATCTTGAGATTTTCTTTGACAGAGCCATTTGAGTCAGCTGGGCAGGATCCTTCTGCAACTTGACTGTCTCTATTTCCGTCACTATTGATGATTGTCTGCTCATTGCCATTTCCTGTATGGTCTTTCCTGCTGGTTTGTAGAAGAGGCTCTTCTTCTCCTAGGTCTTGTGCCGTTAAGGGATGTGTCTCTTCATTCGGGTCTAATGGGCTGAACGCAGGTTTATCTGAGCTGTGGCAGGCCTCATCCTGGCTCTGAATGTCTTGGCTCTGGGTCTCCAGTGCTGAGGCGTTTTGGGAGCTGCCTGGATCCATAACCTTTACATCTGGCTGTGTTAGAGGGGCTGCACCTGAGCTTGTGCTACTTTTAGGTTTTAAAAGCCAGTTTTCAAGAGTATTTTTTAACTTCTGTTGTCTAGGACCAAACCTCTGATGCAAAGATTGGATTTTTACACCACGCAGCCCCTCATTGGATGTCTTTGCATGGATAAACTTTTTTTTTACTTGACATTTACTATTTCTCCTGTAAAATAAAATCGTTACAAGTGTGATGCAATTATGTTGAACAGAATACAAAGAAAACGTGCAATAAATAAAGTAAAATGTGCAAGAAAACACATACCTTTCCTGGTCCATTGCCAACTGATCCATGCCCTGACTATGGCAGAAAGTTCCTGCTAGAAAGAAGAAAAAATTATTACATAATTGTATAGGTTCAAGAAGCTGTTCTGTAACCGTCTGTTACCTCTGAGTGAAGAATATGGGGAGGTCCAAACATCAAACTCAATCCTCAGCCTCTTTTTATGTGGCTCTATGTCAGTCAGTGATGTCATGCTTTGAAAATGAATAAAAATGTTCAAATTTGTTTAAATTTTTAAGTATACTATAATGTTGTATCTATCCAGCATCAGAACAATTAACAAGTAATATGCCTGCTTACAATAAAACTTCTGTTAACCCAACTGACGAATTCTGCTGTAGATCTTTCCATGTTTTGCTAGGCAGCCTCTTCAGAAATTGGATTAACCTCAAAATACGTTCAGCAGCCATACAGTATACAAATCGATTCTCAGCTATTGTTGCGATTACATATTTTCAAAGTTGTCCTGTAAGTGCAAAAAGCATTTAACCATTTAATGAACAAGAGTATAGGCATGACCCCGAGACTTGCATTTAATCTCTAGGTGAAAATATTGTAAACAACTAAACAAAATGCTTTAGACGTCATTCTTACCCAGGCATCAAGATAGATAGCCACTATGTCAGACGAAACGAGACGAGCTGTACCTCGTTTTCCAGTTCAGGCTAAAGTTAGCTAACCGATAAGTAGGTACTAGGAAGCAGTTAGGTGAACTGTGGTGCTCACTATAGTATAATCAACCAAGACAAAATGCACATCCCAGTCATTTGTAGTCCAGTCAAGTCCAGTTACATATTGGACTGACCTTATTTGTATGATTATTGTGATATTTCACTTACCATTTTCATGCTTACATGCGTTGTCTCAATACTGACAGACAGGGGACAGCGCAATTCCATGCACCACCGCGTCGTCGAAATCAGTACACAACCAAGAAGCATGTTCACAAGCGTAGGAAATGCGCTTTATTTTCGCATCATCCACAATATGACGTGTTTATTACAAACTTAAACAAACTTTTTTGCTTTGAGATGTAGAATAAGCAAATGTACTTGTTTCATCTGTAAAGAAATAAGATGGACTTTGATGTGGATATTTAATTTTAAAAAAAATTATAATGAAGCTATGGTTTATAATTCAGTTTAGGTTGTACCAGGTTTAACCCATCAACGACAACATAATCTAATAGCACCAATTGTTAATTTCCTTCTTTACACTTTCATACTGATTACAATCTCAATATTAACGTCAAACCTACAAAATATGCATAACTTGCTCCACCTGTTTGAGAGCGTAGCTTACCTAAGTTCACCTGACGATAGCCAAGTCAATGACAGCTCAGTTTCCTCGCCTGTACCTGAAACCAAACCAATTAAAACGATTTTATTACGATCATGGTTGGGAATCGACTATTTGCGACTGCATTGTTTATTTTTTACATCTCTGGAACTGATAACAAGGGTAAGAAGATTTTTTTTATATATGTATCGCAAATATGACCAAGTTGGAAGCTGAAGCCGTAGCCTTGTTAGCAGTGAAACATGGACTTGCCTATTTGCTTACATTAGAATGTCTTCTTTTGCTGCCCCATATTTATGTGGTATAGTTTTGGATTTTGCAGGTATCTGAATCGTAGATATTCTAAATAAGATATAACGTAGGCTACCATGAAACGTGAAACAAAATGATGCTATAATTAAGAAATTGGTGGACTTTCAAATATTCAGCAGTTAAATATTGTCATTAGGTTTTTCTTTCTGAAAATCCTCTCTATATTTATGATTGTATTGAGTATTCTAGTCTGTTGGGAGGGAATGATGTTAATGATTTTTCACTGTCACTTTTTTTTAGACATTTCAGTTGGCTCTAGATCAAAACTTACCAGCTACACAGTGGTGATTCCACAGCTCATCCAGAGAAAGACAAGAAGTGCCAATATATCTCACGAGACAGATGAGGTAGGTAGACCTTACCTTCTACAGTAAATGTGGATTTTATGATACTGTATGATAATTGTTTCACACTAATTACAGACACATAAAGACAGCCTGACGTATTCATTGCTCATTGACAACCAAAAGCACCTACTTCACCTGAAAAAGAACAGGTAAAACATTAAAATTATATTTGTTTCCTCAAGCCAGTTAAAACCTTGAATATATGAACATGGGCGCAGAAGAATATATTGTTATATTAAGAAAGTATTCCATTTGGAATTAAAGGATTTTACCTAGGTAATAATTGTTATGAATTAATGAGGTTACTATCTTGTTTTCAAACTAACTTCATTAACTGTCAGGCCCAAAATATTGGCACTCTCAGTTCACCTTTGCATCTCGCAATTACCTATGAACATGACTTGAATTGAAAACAGTTTTGCGCTCTAATTCTTTACTTGTCTGTTAATATTGGGTTACCTTTAATTTCTTAATTGTGTTGGATAAATTCTCTTAAAACCAAAAAATGATTGACACCCGAGACGTACTATTTAACTGAGTTATGTGGAGATTTATTTTGTAGCCGCACCACTACTTCAAATAGTTATTTTTTTCTACTTTCACCATACTTATTGTTTCACATCCAAGACCAGGAGAACAGGTAATTTTTTTGAGTCAAACTGGTTGAATTCAAGATATTTATATCACATGTATATGTAACTCGCTGGATGTGATTTTAATTTCCACGTAAAGGAGTAATCTCTTTAAAGGTGCCAACAATATTTTCAGCAATATGTGGGTCATTTACAGATCTCAGTTTGGAAAAAGCAAGGACTTAGTACACTTTTCATCCTTTTCTGTTTTATTACAATCCAAACCAAACTAATACTTGTGAGGATCCCACAATATTGCACATAACCTTTTTTTACAGAGATTTTTTGTCAAAAAACTTTGTCCAGTATTCCCATGAGGCAAATGGTCATTACAAAGCAACATTTCCGATTAACGAAATAGTAAGTAATACGGCTAAATATGTATGAAAATTGCTCCCACCAATGAAATATATGGAGGCTCTTTTAGTACAACAAACTGGGTTGCCATGTTCAAAGAGTGTTTTTGTTGTTTTTTACAGGTACATTGTTACTATCATGGGCATGTAGATGGCTATGATGACTCACTAGTAGCCCTCAGCACGTGCTCCGGCCTCAGGTATTTTCTTACTCAGTTGTAGTAATACATTGTTCATGCAGGAATAATAACCAACTCATTGTGTTAAAATTGAGATCAACTTAAAGCTTCCTTGTTTGTTAGTACACGCAGCCTGCTGAACAGGCTTTTGGATAAAATGTATACCAGTCTACCATGCATAGACTTTTATATTTTCTCTCATTGTCTCTTAGTGGTGTGATTTTCATTGGTAATGCAAGTTATGGACTTGAACCAGACTCACAGTCTACACGCAACGAACATCTTCTCTACCATTTGAAGGAAAGCCAGTTAGCCCCCTTTGTCTGTGGATCGAGCAAGGACACATCTGAAACTGAGAGTCACTCGCTCTTCCATTCTGATCACGATGTGACACCTCTTCTAAGGGTTGGACTGCTTTTAATGCTACAATAAGCTTATATTATTACTTTTACTGTTGTGTAAATATATCACTCTTTAAATCACATTTTTCTTTCCATGAAACGTCTACAGAGGAAGCGAAATTTACCTGACACCAGATATGTTGAGTTGGTAGTGGTTGCTGATAATCTTAGGGTGAGTGAGTACCTTATGTTTTTACAGATTATCAGGTTAATTCCGTTGCAATACTACCACTTAGGGTAGCATTATTTTTGGTCAAAAGATAAAATGTCGTAAAGCTTATTTCACAGTGAAGATTCTTCTTGCACTTTAGTATCTCCTCTCTACTATATGCAGACCATTTCTCAATATTTGCATTATTCACA
The DNA here is from genome assembly GCA_036023535.2 of Galaxias brevipinnis. Taxonomy (NCBI): domain Eukaryota; kingdom Metazoa; phylum Chordata; class Actinopteri; order Galaxiiformes; family Galaxiidae; genus Galaxias; species Galaxias brevipinnis. The sequence continues at coordinate 39,502 of JAVQIZ010080836.1, forward strand.
GTATAAATTTAAAAACGAAAACGAGACAGCAGTTCGAGCAGAAATTGTGTCAATTGCCAATCTTCTTGATGGGGTAAGACGTTTTTTTGCTATTAACACAAATACTATAAACTACAGTTTGTATTAAACAAGAGTAAGCACCGACTTTGTCTTCACAGTTTATCCATTATAAATTGCTTTAGCCACGGTCAACGTAATTTGTATGTGTATTTCAGTATTACAAACAACTGAACATTCGGGTGGCTTTGGTTGGCCTTGAGATCTTCAAGCAGGCCAACCCTTTTGATGTGATGACTGGCACTGGAGGGGATGTGTTGGGGAGATTTGTGCAATGGAGGAAGGCTGTTCTGCTCCCTCTAATCAGGCATGATGCTGCTCAACTAATTGTGTGAGTTTTTTGTATTTCTTATAGTTTTTTACATTTTGGCTGAAGCATCATTATGGAAATGTCTGGGGTATCTGCTTTAAACAATACACCAGTAGTAGTGCTAGTGTTGCTAGTGTTAAACAGGTGCTGATTTTAGTCAGTGAACTGTTTTCTGGCTTTTGTTTTGTAATGTGTCACATTCTTTTACCTACCTTTTTGTGTGTCTAAGTGGCCGGGGCAGTCCGTATCCGCAAGGCGTCCTGGGCATGGCTTTTGTGGGCACAGTTTGCTCTGCATCCTCCGCTGGAGGAATTAATGTGGTTAGTTCAACTTCCCTTTAACCTGAAGCATTCTTTATACATTATGGTTTTTGGTGTTGTGAGTTCTTGGTGAACTGATACTCCATTATTATGACTATTTATGAGCTAAGGAGCTCATATGAATTGGCAACAGCGTCCCGTATTGTCTTGGCATAAAGAATTTATAACACAGTTGCCAAACAGGTTAGACTCCGGTCAAACTCAGTATGCTCAACAACGGTGCATAACTACAGCTTTTTTAAGCTTGGCATGTAATAGATTATTCATTGTTGAATAGGTGGAGTGTAGACAATGTAGATGTTTGGGAATCTATCAACTTTAATTGCTTTGAAGATGATACAAAAACCATGAAAAACAATATGTAATGTCTAATGCACATTGCTATCCACAGTTCAGTGACAACAGTCTTCCATACTTCTCCACTGTGATGGCTCATGAATTGGGTCATGTCCTGGGTATGAATCACGACACTTCCATCTGCCTCTGTAACGGAAAAAGCTGTATCATGAGTCCAACTGCCAGGTGAAAAATCATTGATGACAGATTAGAAACCAAATAAGAAACATAACCTTTGCTAAGTTGACTAAGTTGAAGAGGCATTGTTTTATGTTTGCTATATTTTCCTGTTCTATCATGTCCTATTATATTCCTGCTTACACTCTTTACCCAGACCAGCAGGAAACATACCTTTAGTTGCTGTCTTTTACTACTTCCTGCTATACTGCTGCTGCTGTGTTTCCTGGAATTATGTTCTTTACACCAAACTAAGTATAATATGTATTACATTACATTGCCAACTAGTTTGATGGTTTATCTGTCATAATGTAGGTGTGTCTAATAAGTATTGGTTCTGCTACACCCCACAGTGGTTCCACACTATTTAGTACCTGCAGTGCAAATAACTTTGAGAGCTTGATCCTAAATGGAGGTGGGGTGTGTCTGAAAAACCCTGCCATAAGCCTGATCACTGTTGCCCAATGCGGCAATGGCTTGCTGGAGAGTGGAGAACAGTGTGATTGCGGCACACCGCAGGTACTGGCTGCCAGAAAAATACCACAAATGTGAAATCGCATAAATTGTTTGTTTCAAATCTTTTGAATTACAAGTGTTACTAGTACATAGAACTATTGAAGATTTTCAGACAGTTCTTTGTCCTGCTAATTTTTGTAGCGTTGGGGGGACTAGATCTAAGTTTTCGGTGTGCTATTGTGTTGCAGGAGTGTACAAATAAGTGCTGTAATGCAGCCACCTGCATGTTCAGCTCTGGGTCTGCCTGTGCCCAGGGAAGCTGCTGTTCAGATTGCCAGGTCATGGCCATTTTGACTTCATACAGTAGAATCATATTCTTCACAGTTGATTAAATGGGGCATACATATATGTTTAACCGGGATACATATTGGCAGTGCCATGACTAAATATTGTAAATATTTCAGGTCATAGTTTCAGGAACATCATGCAGGGGATCTGTCAATTCATGTGACCTTCCAGAATACTGTAATGGCAGTTCTGCATTCTGTCCAAGCGACTTTTACATCATGGATGGCCTACCTTGTGAAAACCAAACAGCATACTGCTACGAGGGTCGTTGTCAGACATATGACTACCAATGCAAGCAGCTCTTTGAGAGTAGTAAGTAATTTAGTCAATATTAAATAATTCATAGTATTCATCTATTCTAACAATATTTTGGTTTGAATATTCTTTTCTGTATCTTGCAAGGTTCAACCAAGGCAGCAGACACTTGTTTCCTGTATGCAAATATAAAAGGTGATCAGTTTGGAAATTGTGGATTTAGTCCATCAGGAACCTATACTAAATGCAGTGTAGCGTAAGTATTCTAAAGATTATTATGGTGCTCACCATAAGTAATGTAAAAAATAACTATATATATCTGTGTGTGTGTGTGTATATATGTATATGTATATATGTGTGTGTATATATATATATATATATATATATATGTGTATATGTAGTTTGCCCAGAAAATGTGTGCTTTGTCCTGTTAACAGGAAAAGGGACATTGACATTTACTTTTTATTTGACAGCGATGCAAAGTGTGGAAAGGTGCAGTGTGCAAATGTTAATGTAAACAACCCTCCTCCCGGAGCCCAAGTCAGTATCCAAGTGATTGATGGTTTTAAGTGTGTGAACGCAGACTTCAACCTGGGGTCAGATGTGCGAGATCCTGCCTATGTTAACCCTGGTAGTCCCTGTGATGTAGGAAAAGTAAGAGCTATTAATATTTCATGCACATGTGTTAGGGGAAAAATAAATGATCCGATCAACTAAGATGTTAGCAATCTTTCAGACTTGCATTGGCTTCGCTTGTGTGAATGCCTCCGCTCTGCGGCCACCCCTAGCTTGTGACGCCCAGAAAACTTGCAACAGCCATGGAGTAAGACACAATTCATATGATTGCACAGTTTTTTATTCTTGCAATTGAAGCTATGTGTTATGGGTTGAATATTCCTAATATGATCTTTATCTGTAAGGTGTGTAATGACCTGGGGCATTGTCACTGTAATGATGGCTGGGGTCCTCCTTTATGTGACAAAGCAGGAAGAGGTGGCAGTGTGGATAGTGGTCCTGCTCAGATAGGTACTCACAATCTTTTATTCCTTTTTTTTCTATTTTAATTATTAGGACATAGTATATTTGGTTCAAAATTAATTAACAAACGGTTATCCATTGCATTCCCTAAGATCTGTATTGGTGACGCTATACCATATCACTGACCTCTAATCCCTTATGTTCTCAGACTACTCCCTCAGGAATGGCCTGTTGATCTTCTTCTTGTTGGTAGTTCCTGTGTTGGCCCTTCTTATCCTGGTTCTGCTCTATGTGTTTAGGAGGGATACTCTTAAATGCTGCTTAAAACCAAAACGTGCCAGGTAAATTATTTGAACTCATATTAGCACGGTGATTCCATTCCAGTTCAAGCTCACTGGAGCAAAATAAACCTGCATTAATATATATATATATATATTAGAACCTTCCCTATATTGTGGTGAAAAATATTGGAGCAAGTCTTAAAATGTTCAGCAGAAAGGCAAGAAAGAAGAAAGTTTACTATTGTTAGGCACATACTGTTCAGACATTTGAGTGTATAGTAAGTTTCACCATGAAAAGGTCTTTGACATGTTTATGATTTAAGGTCACCAAGCTGTACATGTCCAGATTTGCAGTCAGTTGTTATTTGTATTACTTTTTTGTTGAACACAGATCACAGTATGGTGAAAGTGGTCAAGCAAACGGGAACGGTCAGACAAATGTCCATATACCTCCCCCAACACAAATACCTCCAACACAAGTAACTACAGTGGCAAATAATTATTTTGTGCCTTGAGGGATGCAAGTCAGTTTTTACTGCCAGCTGTAAATAAAGAAAAGGATAGTAGAACAAACCTTTAGATAATATGTCAGTAGTAGTTGTTCACTTTCTATACTGTAGTCTAACTATTTTCTTCGGATTACAGCCAATGCCGATATATCCACCCACTACCTCAGGTGCAACTCCAAGGTATAAACAATGCAGCTACTTTATATATTATATAATTATATTATAATGTTATAGCAGAACAAAAATCAACAGCACAGATATTATTGTAATACAATATTAAGATAACCATTGCACATTCATGTATCAAATCTGTTCCTCTCTGATCTGTCAGTCCTCAATATGAAGAATTGGATTATAGGAATAGAAGCCCAACCACTGTCAACCCTAGACCTATTCCCAAACAAGGCCCGGGAATGCCCAGACCAATCCCACCTAGGTATGGATAGCTTTCAGTATTATAGCCCTTGTTTTATGAACTAGATCAATACCTCTTTATTTTGTCAAAGTACCAGAGTTGAATCAAAAGTGTTTACCTGAGCAACGCAGATAGTGGAATTTCCTGTGACAGTATCCCTATGTTTAGAATGATCTAGTCTCTGAGAGGTTTCAAGAAAGTGACAAAATGTAGAATGTAGCTCTTGTTGTATAGTAGGTTTAAGACTCTGTGGAAATGATTTCTCTATCTGTATTTAGACAATAAAATGCAGCACCATCCACCTGTGCATCATGAAGGCATTGGAGTCACAGGACTGATTCCATCGAAGTACAGATTATGCCACCCATGGAAAGAAAGTCTGTGTCGATTGAGTAAAAATGTATTTGCCTGAAGTGGGTACCCTGATCTCGTGTATATGGAACATTATGATATTGTTTTTATAGCCATGTTTCTGATCCATACTTTCTTTACAGTATAAAATACATCTATTTATAAAGGCTATATGATTGAGACAATTAATGTGGGATAACTCATATGTTTTGGAAAAAGTTAAATGAAAATAATTGTTAAGTATTGTATAACATTTTCAAAGATAGTAATGCTGTTTCAAAATATTAAAACTATTTAAGATGGTTGATATCTGTGGTTCAAGTTTCCGGTGTACAATTCTCCAGACCTTTAGATGGCAGTCATGCCAATGAACTAGTTATCTTGTTCAACAAAACTAACAGCGAGTGAGTAATGAGGAAAACAATAAATAAAGATATATGTCATGTGAGAATATTGGACACATTTAGAAGAAAGACATAATTGTCAATGGATGACGATGAAAATCAAGTTAGTTTGCAGCCTTTTCGGGCATTTACATGTTTGTGCATATTCTGTGGGTTACCTGCTTCGGGAAAATCAACACTTGCACGGGCTGTCAGAGCGCTTACAGCAAAGCAAGGTTGGAGAGCCGCGGTGGTGTCCTATGATGAGATGATTTTCGATGAAGCTTTTCGTATAAAATCAGTAGATCATCACGACCTGCAGCAACCGGTAGCGTTTGCCACAACACGATCGTTGTCAGTGAAAAGCAATGTAAAACTTTTCATGAAATGCATACAATGCAATGCACTTACTGCAGATATTCTGGAAACTCATAGTCGTTATGAGCAAACGCTTGAATTCCATAATAGACTGATTGTTTTTTTTTTAATCTAAAATTGCATGGCCTATTGCTCCTTATTATTATTTTTGATTTACACAGCAAACAGAATGGAAGGTCCACAGACAGGCAATTCTGCAATGCATAGAGCATATCCTGCAAAATCCTCAAGGGTTGGCACCCCTTGCACCTTCCTGTCACGTCAATAGTGATGCCTGGAGGTTATGTGTTCAAGCCTTGGAGTTGACTGGTACCATAGAAAACACTAAGAATGAACAGCCTCCCGTGCTCATTCTTCTTGATGACAACTTCTACTATCCAAGCATGAGATATGAGGTGTACCAGCTTGCAAGGAAGTGTAAGTATGCTCATTAGACCTGCCTGCTCATAAGTGGACTATTTTAAACCTATTTGATACCTATTTTGATCCTTTTATTCAGACTCGCTGGGGTTCTGTCAGGTATACCTTGATTGCCCTGTTGAAGTCTGCATTGACAGAAACCTAAAGAGACCCCAGCATTTGCCTACTAAAGTCATATTGGACATGGCAAGGCGCATGGAGCCTCCAAGTGTTGGGAGAAATTCATGGGAGAAGAACTCTATAACACTTGACAGCACAAGTAATTTATCCAAAGAGGACATGTACGTCTCTCCTGTCCTTATTATTTATTTACATATATATATATATATATATATACTGTATTTATTTAACTTTTTTTCTCTGCTACAGGCAAAGGCTACTAGAACTGCTTTCATGTTCCCTGAACAACCCCTCAAGCCCAATAAAGGACAACACGGAACAAAAGGCCTGCATTTTTTTGGGAGTTGTTGTAATTAAATGTTAATATCCAACCTCAATCTCATTTTTACATTGAAAAAGCTTAATGTTGCCTGCTATCTTGTACACTATAGGAGGCTGACCGTCTGAGCTGTGCCTCTAGTGTTGTTCATCAGGCTGACCAGGCCTATCGACGACTGGTGTCAGAGGCCATGAAAAGTGCAAAAGGTCAGTTATACTCTAGGTTTGAAATGTACATAATCTGTATGTATCTTTTGTTTGTTATAACCAAGATGTCCCTGTAATTGTCAAACTGAATGAAAAAACACCTGAAAATAGATTTATTATATGGTCCGATGCATATTTCAACTTTCTCACCAAACACATTCATTGTATGTCGCCCTTTACTCAGAAAGTAAAGTGCCCCCTGAATGTATGAGATCTCTGTCAGCAGAGCTAAATGAATCCAAAACTCGATTACTTCACAACTTGAGAAAGCAAGTTCTTCAAGGCTTCCCTAATACCCAAGGAGAAGATTTTGATTTGGAGCGAGTGTTAAGAAGGGCTGTGGACATTTTTGACCATGATAAAATGAAAGTTATGTCAAAATATACCTATAAATCAGGTGAAATCCTGTAATTTCATAATACATATCTGTTGTTCTGAGAGAAATACATACAATGTCCTTTAAATGGTTTATTTGGAACCTAAAAAAAATGTTGGAAGGGTTCATTCATCAAACAATTACTGTAATACTAACATGAACGTATAGTTTAGATTGACATTGTAGTTTCATTCAAAGATTAACCTGATGAAGCTGCCAATGCACTTTCCATTTATACTCAAAAAACAACTACACTTCAATATTCATCGATGCATGACAATCACAGCACGGAATTCATAGTCACCATCAATAGTCTATTTCTCTAATTTTTATCTTGATCAGTTCTGGAAAGAAAAGTACTTATGTTGCAAATAACTATTACAGCTTCTATTCTTTTAAAGAAACCAGATATTGCAACATCTCCAGTGTTGTAGCATATTTACTCACGTTTGTTTTTAATGGTAAAATGGAATCAGTTGGGAAACCGTAATTTTTTTTATCTGAAATAAAGAATTTCAGTCCTTCAAGATGTTCCATAAAAATGCACACTGAATAAAAAATGTTTTACACATATTTTCAAGCACAAGATAAATGTTGTTTAAAAGTGGTTGCTGTAAATGTTGCTGAATTAAGACAAAGTCAGGGCATTTTTAGTGGCTCATATTATGAACAGATTGTGTACAAGAATATGTCTTTTCACATTCATTAGAAATATGTTATAACAATTAGACAGTTATTTAAAATACGGTACAAATACAGTACAATCACATGTTGACATCTTCTAAATATTCAATAGATAGTGGAGATTTATTCTAGGATAACTGTAAACAATTGTATTACTTAAATGAAACACTTATAACACACACAACACATTGTTATTAAACTTTTACCATTTCAGAACACATTGTTATAGGCTAAATTATGATTAAGTTAATTGGAAGGAAAATCAGTTTTATGTAAAAAAAAAAAAAAAAAAATGTTAGAATACCACAAAATATTTATGCTACAAACCGTCTATAAGGCTACCAAAGGTTATAAATATGATATTAAAATACTTCACTCAAAAGGCTGCTAACAATAATACTTTGGCCCTATTATCAGTCAAGTTTTTGTAATGGTTCTTTTAAAGGCGTTACTGAATGATTTGGCTCAAACAATCAGCAATTACTGATTAATGTTACTCAGGAGGTATTTAACACAGAGCAGCAAGATAAGGCTAAAAAGTGCAAACTGAAAATCTAAAAGCAGGCTATAAATACACTTTATAAGGCAACGTAATTGGCAGTCTCAAATGTGCAACAGAAAAGTGCAAGGAAATTAGAAGTAAAAAATAAGCATAATGCATCATTTCTGAAGCTAAGTTTAAGCACAGATTCCTCTATTGAGCTAAAATTTGTGCCACAGTGATTTACTCAATTGTATATGAGCTTCAACAGTGTGCTAGCTATGTTGTGAATGGAGCTGGGTTAAAAAAATCTTAGAGAAAATAAGCAAAATGTCAGATTAATGCAATGAAATGAATAATCGTACTGTGTGAGCCAAATCGCTTAAAAAAAGTCTATGTTAAGTTTCCACAGGAGTAACTATTTGTGTTGTCCACGTGCAAAGTGGCACGCAAAGTCATACTTGTCTCTGCACAAGACACCACAAATGTTGCATTGGAAAGGATTTTCATACCCATGACAGCCCATGTGAATTGTATACAGAATGTTATCTGAAAAGTAGGTGTCACAGTGCTGGCAACTCTGCAGCAGCTGATGATCTTGTGTGGTCAGGCCTGGAACAGGTGTACTGGGCTGGCTGTTGCTAACACTTGCAGAAGTGGTGTGAGCACTTTGCTCACTATTAGCGCCAGCAACAGGGCTGTAGTTTGTCAACCCTGGGGGTCGTGACTCCATGTCGGCCAGAGTCGACGTGTTCGCCTCAGTTGTAGACACCGCGACAGGAGCACCAGAGGCCTGTGGGATCAGGATGGGTTTCTCATCCCTACAGGACATTCTGTCTGGGGACACAGGGGTCTGAGAATCCGGAGGTAGGTTGGCTAATTGTCCAGCCAGCGTTGACAGCTGGTTCAGTGGGTTATCCATTATCATGCTGTGGGCATCCCTATTATTCTCATCAGATGTCTGAGTTTTGGATCTGCTCTCATTTCTATGCATGTTGCGCTGATCATTGGAGTAGTCACTGAGGTAATCTGACTTCTGCACTACCATGGATGGAGGGCTGAAGTTGATGAAGAGGCGCCTGCTGAAGCCGAGGGAACTGGTCCTCTTCTGCAAAGCACTGAGCATCTTTTTATTGGAGAGAAGCGAGCGTGGCCCTCTCATGGGCAGCAGCTTGTGGCGCCGACGACGGTGATGAGACAGGTTACTGCGGTCACTACAGCAGAAGGCACATAAGTCGCACTTATAGGGCTTCTCCCCAGTGTGTGAACGCATATGGGCCTCCAGGTGGCGTTCATAAGCAGACGCAAAGGGGCACAGGTGACAGCGATGTGGCTTTTCTCCTTCATGTGACACAAAAACATGAAATATGCTTAACAACATGAATACATAGAACTCAATGCCATACATTGCTATGAATAAGATGATGAAATTAATAGACTTACCTGTGTGAATGCGGATGTGCTCTATCAGGCGAGCTATGCCTTTGCTGGCATAATTGCAATAGCTACATTTGTGCTTTCCATCCTCAGTCCTCTCAAAGCTGTCCATCAGTAACCCCGAGCTGTCCTCCAGTGACACTTCCACAGATGGATGGTCAACACCATTTTGCTCCCTCTCTGTGACATCTGCAAGAAAATCAATGTACTCTTGTAATTTTTTCCAAAGTTTCTTTCATGTGACTAATTTAGTACAGACTAGTATATGCACACACTGTACTGTTTACTTACCAGTTTGAAATGACTCAGACTCTTTTTCACCACCAAAAGACCCTGATATTGAGTTGACATGTTGAGTCTGTTGTGTCAGGTATTCCTGGAAGTCCTTAACAAAATCTAACGGCTCAGACTTTATATCTTCCATTTTCCTGTTCTCAAGCACTCTGCGTGTATGCTATGTCTGTTAACCTGAACTTGTGTTAGGATGAAAATTATGAAACAGATCAACGTTACAGCAAATAAATTTTTGTTTAATTATATAACTTACAACAAATGTTGTTCTGTCTTGGTAAATGTTCTCTTTTTAATTATTCGTTGTGGTCATTTTTGTGTGCCTCTAGCAAAACTACTGGCAGCAAGTAACGTTATGTTGTTGTTGCAAGCTAGCTAACGCGTTAGCCAACTACACAGTTGGACGATAGTTCACGTTTAACGATAACGTTAATTTATCAAGAACGGAATAGACTAGCAGACAACGTTTCTCAGCAAGATAATACAGGTCCATAGATTGGTGGCAATTTTTTGTGTAGTTGGCTTATCGACAGCTAAGGGTACCTGTAACGCTAGCTTTTGAATACAAATAAATCATAACTCATCCATCTGTAGACTGCAACTTACCCTACCCTACCCTAGCCTAGAACGGACAGCAGCGCGTTATTTTAGCTCCTGAACAGGAAACCTTCGCAAAGCTGGAACCCTAGCCTAGCGATTAGCTATTCAGTGAACACTAGCTAGCGTGAGTTTGGTTATGGAATATTTGGAATATTCTTACTATTTGCAGCTGACGCCACTGGAAATGTTGAAGTTCTACAGTACTAGCTAGCTTTTTTTCTGCAAGTGAGCTATAGAGTTGCAAACGGCCCTTTAAATTAGTATGTCTTTGTTCCACCCGGTTGGATAAAACTCAACACAACGGTTGTAGCACGGCTGACCCGTATGTAAACAACACAATCATGGCAGCCCCGTTCTTCAGGATATTTTCTAAGGTGAGAGTACTGAAAGTGATTGGAATGTGTATATTTCTTTGGATTCTTGGAACTTATTTAAATACTTTGTCTTTCTTTTCCTAATCTCTAACATGTTCTTTTAAACGTTTATTGTGTGCGTTCAAATGATTCTATTACGACGTGTGCCTTGAATGATCATGATGTAACGTACTACTGCTGGCTAATGTGACGTTAGCTTAGCCTTTGTAGCTTGCGGTTAAAATTATCACTCCAAATGATCGTCCAGAGTAGCTGTAATGACCTTAAATAAATTATATGTTATTATACAGGTTTACATGTCCTTTTTAAGTGGACAGAGGCTCATCTCAGTGTCTTTTTAAAAAACAACATTCGATTGGTTGAGGCCTTTCTTAACATATTTATGTATTTTTTTTCAGGTGGGCAGACCGATCTCTCGGCCATGGAGTACTTTACAGGTTGGGCTACGAAGCAGGTCCACAAGGTCTGCCCCAGACATGACCTCAGAGCAAGCTGCACTTTCATCGCACCCTCCCTTACAGACCTACTCTGATGAGGAAGGCATGATGAGGGATGCAGGTGAGCAAGAAAGTACAACAAATACAATATTCCTGCTACCAGATTATATATGTGACTATTTTTGTTAAGTTCAGGGTTAATGCAACCTCACTTTCTTTTCTTTTTTTTTTCTTTTTTCTTACAGTGAAAAAATTTGCACAGGAGCGCATTGCTCCTTTTGTTTCGAAGATGGACGAGAACTCAACCATGGATGAAGAAGTGATAAAGTCACTTTTTGAACAAGGGGTATGTGTGTTTCTCCAATGTATGGTACTAGTTATGCAAAAAGAGAGCATTCCAGAACTCTTTAAGTTTCTTTCATTTTTTACAAAATTTGTCTTTATTTTTTCCTCTTTTGGAATTTGAACAGCTGATGGGTATTGAGATTGACCCAGATTATGGCGGTACTGGTTCCACATTCTTCTCCTCTATCCTGGTAATTGAAGAGCTTGCAAAAGTGGACGCTTCTGTGGCAGTACTGGTTGACATTCAGAACACCCTGATCAACACACTGGTGGCCAACCTGGGGACCCCAGCCCAGAAAGAACAGTACCTCAGTCGACTATCCACAGATATGGTGAGGAATTTAGATTTAGATACCAGATTGGGTTGCGCCACTAACCCACTTGGCCTTTATGATAATTCTAGATATAGCAAACGTCCAGTATGTACAAAGTCCACATCGATTTTGTGTTTACTTCAGTTGGGTCTCTAAAACTACATTTGACTGAAATAAACTTGTTTCATGTCCAACAGGTTGGTAGTTTCTGCTTGTCTGAGGCAGAATCTGGAAGCGATGCTTTCGCTTTGAGAACACGTGCTGATAAACACAAGGACTATTATACCATCAACGGTTCCAAGATGTGGATTAGCAATGCAGAGCATGCTGGTGTTTTCCTTGTCATGGCAAACGTGGATCCTTCAGCTGTAAGTTAAACTTGTTTATTATGTAGTCACGTGGATGAGTATTTGTGATCTTACATGTCATAAGACTTTGCCAGGATTATAGAATTTAATCCATTCTAATGTCCATCCTTCCAATTATTTTGCAGGGATATAGAGGAATCACCTGTTTCATTGTGGACAGAGACACAGAAGGGCTTCAAATTGGCAAAAAGGAGAACAAGCTAGGCCTGCGTGCCTCCTCCACCTGCCCTCTCAATTTTGACAATGTCAAGGTATGCAGATGTGGATATCCCTGCAGCTTTGTCATATCTGGTCTGAGATTACTTGGTGTTAAAAATCTAACCTGTGATGTTGTAGGTTCCTGAGGCGAATATTCTTGGTGAGAGAGGCCATGGTTACAAGTATGCCATTGGAATGTTAAATGAGGGCAGGATTGGAATTGCTGCCCAGGTATGGCAGGGTAACATTGCCTTTCCATTTCTGTGTTATTATCTGTAGAAGTAGAAAAAGGAATCTAGGCTCTTTCCAATACTCAGGACATGTACTGTATTTGGGGTGTCAGACAGCAGTCTCTTCTCTTTCTGTCACAGATGCTGGGCCTGGCTCAGGGCTGCTTTGACCAGGCTGTTCCATACACTAGACAAAGGGTGCAGTTTGGCAAACGCATCTTTGACTTTCAGGTATAAATCATTTGAAAATGTATAGTGACATTTGTCTCCTTTGGAATTTTCCCATACATTGCTGTTGTGTGTGTGTTCATTTAATGCTGCTCATTCTACAGTCGAGTATATGTCGTTTGATTAGAGACTCTTTAATATGTTTTTCAGGGAATGCAACATCAGATTGCCCAGGTAGCCACACAGATTGAAGCTACCAGGCTTCTGACATACAACGCAGCCCGCTTGAAAGAGGCTGGAAGACCTTTTATCAAAGAGGCCTGCATGGCTAAATACTTTGCTTCGGAGGTAAACCATCTATGTCATGTGTTAGGCCTAAACTAGTGTTTCACATAATTTGTATTTTAATAATGGTTTTATTAATTTTACTCAGGTTGCTACGTTGACCACTTCAAAATGCATTGAATGGATGGGAGGGGTAGGCTTTACCAAAGACTACCCTGTAGAGAAATACTACAGAGATTGTAAAATTGGTGAGTAGATTAAAGTTGCCTAAACGTACACTTTGTAAATCTATAAACCTATACAGCTGGTCACCCATAGTCAGAGTCAGGAAGTGGCTACATTGGCAGAACCATTGTTGATTGGTCCAGAGCCGGGCGGAGACGAGGTGATGATGATGGTATTGGCCAGGAATACTTAGTAATACAATCCCACCAGTATTCTCCTGTCTGACCTTGGTGTGCTAAGAGAGGGGTGTCATTAAACCAGCGCACGCCCCAGGAAGCACTCGGGAATGCACATCACTTTTCCTTTCGTCAATTCCACTTTGGCTTATTGTTTGGTCCTAGCAGTGCCAGATTGAGTTGCATAATAGGTTAACTGTTCTTTTTGTCTTGATGGTATAAGCTTTTTATTCAGACTATGTAAAGGAATTTAGGGGCATAGTCCTTGTAAGATGTTGTTTTTGCCTCATTAGTAATACGTTAATTACATTTAACCTGTTTTTTCTTTTTTGTGTTTGAACTGTAGGTACCATTTATGAGGGCACAACAAACATCCAACTGTCCACCATGGCCAAGTTTATTGATAAGGAGTATGACTACTAAACTGGTCTAGCTTCTTCCTGGTAGATTTGCACTTTTAAGCGTGATACTGCTTGTATTTATCTAAGGACAGTAGTGAGATTTTAGTGGTGTTAGCAATGATCTAGTGCTCATTTCAAAATCTTACAGAAAAGCTATGACCTAGTGACATGTATCTTGAAATTCACCATCAGTGTTTCTAAAGAGGTGTGTATGGACCACATGCAGATGTGGCATGGATCTCATTCCAACTTAACATTTCCCAATGTTCCCATGTCACAGCCCTATGGTCAATGTTATACGTCTGGTATCATGGTAAGGATCTGTTTAAGAATCATTGTAATGGCATTCTTATTTCTGTTATTGTGCCAGAATATTTCCTTCTAGCAACATGTTTGCAATACAAATGTTACTGCTTTTATTAAAATCCTACTATATGACATAGTACCGCTTTGAAATGTAATTTAAGTTAGTTTGAGTGAAAGAAACAAAAGCCTGTGCCTTTATTCAAGTTTTATTTCTTTTTTTTTTCTTTTTCTAAAACGAGATTATCCCTATGTTGTTTGTCATTTTAGGTAGTTTGTTTTCCATTGTAACTATTTGCTTTGCAAAGAGTGGTCAGTCATTAAATTATCTAACTGCTGAAATACCTATGTGGTCCCTGGTTAAAGTACTTAAAAATATTCTGGGAATATTCATATACATATGACAAATTGTTGAATGAAATGTGCTATTCTAATCTATTTTAGTGTTCCAAGTTATGCATGCCAATTTTAGGTTTAGACACTAGGTGGCAGTCTTTCTCTTAACCTGCGTACCAGGACTGATAACTGCTGCTCTCTTCAAAGCGGCCAATTACAACACTTTATAGTGTGGCATGTCATTGCTAGTTGCTAGTTAATGCAATTTAGTTACGCTCAGGTTTTAGACTTGGAGAACTTACTTTCAATAATTCATTTTGATGGGCAAGTTTTCAGTTTTCAGTGATAAGAGTGATTTGATTCCAATTAACAAAGTCTATTGTTCTACCTAGATATATGCTTATACTGGCACTTATCTTGTATCATGATACAACCTTGTTAATGTATGTCATCTGACAATACCTCTTTAACAACAAAGAAAGCGAAATTCTTCACTTGACATTTATTCAATATATCAATTTGTAATATTCAATCTTCATTGAAAAGTTATTTGTTTTAATATTGCTCGAACTACAAGAATACAATAATTGCACTATATGCCTATTTTACCCCCGACAAATTCTACATTTTGAAATATGCAGTCATAGTAACACCCTCTGCTCTTACCAATGGTAAAGTAAAAGTCTGAATATCATTTGAAACATATTCGAATAAGTAATTGTCCCTAATGTCTAGCCCTAGAAATTCCTAACAATTAGTTACTTTTTCTTATTAAAATAAAATGAACTACCTCCTGTAAAACAAATCATGTTACCTGGACCATATTTTACACTAAAACAAAGTTCAACCCCACTGCCCCCATGTATCTCACAATATTATGCAAGAAACAACAAAATTACTGTCATGAGCTCAAAGGACAACTTTGCATATATAAATAAAATTGTACTCAAACACTACATGAGGATGGTCACTTTGTGCGCAAATAAATTGCTTGTTAAGCTGTGCAGGCACATTACATTAGTAGGTTGGAATTTTATCACAGGGTACCTTATTTTGTCTTTGCTATAATTTATATCAAAATATGACACTTTCAAAAACAAGGTTTGAAAGGTTGACTTGTAGACCTACTTCATAGATTGTTTGAAGACACTGGTGTAGTTTTATTGATCCTCATGCAAGCATTAATCATTGCTAAACAACGTTGTTCCTGGCTCGACTGTGGCACGATGTTAGCAGGCAGAAATGTCATCCATCGAGTGTCTTTTTACCCATACAGGTTTATCAACTCCTTATTCGGAACGCAACAAGTCTGGGCCTAACTTAATGGCATTATTTACAGTTAACAAATAAGGTTAAAATATTATTTGTTTTCTAAAATCCCAGCCTGCCTTAACATAATGGAACATATAGGCCTATAATTCCTCTATTACACACCTACAATTTGCTGATTAACTCTATCTTTTAAAAAGAAAAAGTGAATGATGAGTTAAATGCTTGACAAAAAATGCCCACCATGATAGAATTTACATGCATACTTTTGAGATTTGTATTAAATTAATTTATTGACTATTGTGGTAAGCACTCAATTTGCTATTAGCCTGCAGCACTTCCTTGGTAATCGATTTACTCTAGCAAATAAACGCAAATGCTGGCCAAATAAGCAATACAAAAGAAAGTGTATATGAAACTGTCTGTTTTCTATTAAGCAGCAAAGATATATCTAAGTAAAGCATCCTATATTGAACTTGATTAAAAAAAATCTTTAAACGTTTCTAATTTCAATAATGCACGTGTGACATGTGTACACGTAATGTGTCTGTCCTGTAACAAACATAATATGTTGTTGTGTTGCAGGTGACTGAGGCTCATTCCAATTATATTCAATCCAGTCATATTATTTGTTACATGGTCAGAATGCACACGATAAACTTGGCCTGGTAATGCGCCCCCACCCATTCTTGTCCCTCCCTCAGCTCCCAGTTTCATCTAAAATCCGATTTGCCATTGTACCTGCCCAATCGCAGAGACTCAGCGCATTTAACTTGCATGACATTTTTATTTGATCACGCAAGTCGGATGCACTGTGTGTTCTTGCTTCAGTAGAGTATGATTTCAAGATCTGGATACAGACATACACAGTAAGTTTTTTTTTTTGCCCCAACAGCATACACAAAAAAAACACAAAAAAAACAGGGACAAACAGATTGTTCTGAACTGGTTTTTCATTTGGCGTTGAATGGTGTGAATCAAATGGACAAACGGCTTACAGTTATGGCAGACTCAGCGCAAGACACTTGCCAGCCGGCAAAAGATTCACCTTTTTCCATAAAGAACCTGCTAAACTGTGACAAGCCCTCAAAACCAAAAACCTTTCTCGCTTCTTCGAAGAGTGTATTGGACGGTGGCTTCTTCTCTCGGATTGGAGACTTGTCTTTTCCTAGGTTTGAGTTACCAGCCCAACGATTTGGACTATCGGCAAACTATCTGGAACGAGCCTCAGCTTGGTGGTATCCATACACACTTGGCACGTCAGGACATCTAAGGACTGGAGGTAGGCCGCATCTTGGATTGGGCTAATTTAAGCCTCACATTTCTAAAACAGGCTATAGAATTTACAATATTTGTATGTAGAAAAAAACGTAAATAGTATGTTTAGCATAAATGTTTTCCAAAAATGCTACTTACTGCTTTGCAATAAAATACATACATATTTTACATGGTGTTCACAAAGTTGCACATACATATTTATATATTTGCAACTTTTCTATGCATCTTGTACCATGTCTAACGTGTAAAAAATAAATAATTCCTGTAGTGTCCGAAAAGGCCAGAATAAGACAAACGTCACCAGAACGAGATTCTCCGGAACTCCAAAAATCTGACCAAGATTGCAAAGACGAATATGACAACAAAAGCGGAGATGACATCGTGTTGGAGGAAAGCGATGTGGAAGATTCAAAGAAAGAAGATGCAGGGGATGAGTGGAGGAAATTGGACGATAACTCGGATAAGAAACTTTGTCGGAAAAAGAAAACGCGCACAGTTTTTTCCCGGAGTCAGGTTTTTCAGCTGGAGTCCACATTCGACATGAAAAGATACCTAAGCAGCTCGGAGAGGGCAGGCTTAGCAGCATCTTTGCACCTGACTGAAACGCAGGTGAAAATATGGTTTCAAAACAGAAGAAATAAGTGGAAACGACAGTTGGCGGCCGAATTAGAGGCAGCTAATTTGAGCCATGCGGCAGCTCAAAGGATTGTGCGTGTACCAATATTGTACCACGAGAACGCAGGCTCAGAAACTGGGAGCACTACAGGACATTCACCTGCCAGCCAGTCCCTCTTAACATTCCCACATCATATGTACTATTCTCATCCAATTGTCACATCAGTTCCGTTGCTGAGACCTGTTTGAAATGTGGTCATATTTTTCTGTATTTTCTTGGTAATGTTATGAGAGCAGGATTTGTATATAATGTTAAGTTGAATAAGGCAAACAAAATAATGAAGTGCATTATGTTATTGTAATTATTATCAGTGTATCATGTGCATATATAGTCTATATTATTATTATTATTATTATTATTATTATTATTATTAGCCTATTGTTATTATTATTATCTCCAAAAATGTAAACAAACTTAACAACGTTTTCCATTAGTTCATATAAAAGGAAACGATCCCATGCATTTTGTTTTTTATCCAACGATAGACCTGAGGTTATTATGTCAGATTTCAGACACATTGAAACAAGACTGTGTTACAGTTTGTAAGGGCTGGAGGTCAGATAGGCCTTAATTGATTTTACCTATATTTGTTCTGTGCAATACAGTTGTCGCCTTTACATTTTGCGTCAACACTGCATCATTAATTCTCTAGCACCGATTTTCGCTTACATTAAGGACAATCATTTGTGTTCCTGTGAAAGAGAACGGAAATTTTAACTGCAGGAATGTCGGTAATGTTTAAGTCTTTCCTTTTTTCATTGCCTTGTTGTAGAAAATAAATAAATATGTCCCTTAAACCTGCATTCATCAGAGAAAACTGGCTTATTTTGCATTTCATTATAATACACACACTTGCTTTATTTAGCAAAAAGTCACTTCATAATTGGTAGTTATTTATTGATAATGTAGCCTAATCGATTTTGGCGATCTTAGAACGAGAATGATCGTATCATCTAAAAGTCTAAATATTTTAATCTCAGTATATACTTCTTTGGCTTGAACATCAAATATTATTTTGTAATAGTTTGTGTGGAGAATGTTAGGTTAGGTTAGGTTTCATATAGCAGAGCGAGAGAGAGAGAGAGAGTTTATACCAATCCACACGCGTGCACGCATGCAGACACATGGACACAAAAACGTTTTTGGAATTGACAGAAATTTCCACCAGGTGATAAAACATCGGCTACCGTTCAGTTCGTACCGCCATGAATCGGAAAGTATAGCCAACGAAACCGAATAAC
>JAVQIZ010080868.1:0-12066 GCA_036023535.2 Galaxias brevipinnis
ATTATATATACATATATACAGTGTGTGTGTATATATATATATATATATATATATATATATATATATATCTATATATATACACACACACACACACACACACAGTATATACATACACACACACACATACATACATACATTCATGTATATATAGATATGATAACATTCATACCTCATTTTCAGTTAGAACACTGAGACCAAGATCCTTCAGTACTTCTCTCTCTCCTGAGGAGAACACAGGGTCATAAACACAGCACTCCTGCACTGGGATCTGTTAAAAGTCATAAGTACAGACTAGTTTAGACTTCACAGCTAAATCCTTCAGTTTATGTATTTTGTAGAACTATCAAAACAGAATTCTCTGACCTGTAGTGTGTCCAACAGTAGAAGAAGCATGGCGAGCTGGTAGCGGGCTGAGACACAGGAAGAGAATGATCCGAGGCCATAGCAAACACAGCCCAACTCTAATGATGCTCTATTATCTCTGTGACATTCCCCTTGGCTGTCTGGGACAACAGCAGCCTCTTTGTGCTGGTCCTCTGCCTCCTCAGCAGGCCTTGGGTGTTTTGTCGATACAATGTCAGTCAGTTGCTCTGGGTAAATGAATAGGGTGGATTAGCATGTTGCTACCCACATAAACCATAGGCAACTATGTAGTTAGATGCATCCACACTCCATAACTTTAAAACATATGGGATGCAAGATGCTAAAGCTAGCCGATACCATATTTCACCTTTCCACGTTGGCCAAAAGTCACTGCATCTCAACTCAGACCTGTAAGGATAAAAAAGCAAGTGGGAAAATACTCTCATCTTAGTAAAGACTGAGTTTAGCCATCAGTAACCAGTATTTTACATGAAAACACTAAGCGGGCAAAGCGACACACTATGCCAACCTATATAGACGTGTGATCGTGTTACTCTTACATGGTTTCTTTAACTCGCTGAATAGTTTTTACTTTGTCTATAACCCATGGGTCCTGACTTTTACAGGTCACAGGTGTCTTCCCCCTTCGGCCAGCCCCTTTTCGCCGGCGAGCTACCTGCCACACTTCACCTGAATCTGACATTACAGTATAACTATTCTGTTCCAACCAGTAAACTAGTTCAGTTAAATCTTTGCTTAAAAAAACGTAGTTTAATCCATTACTTGGGCGATACAAACGCCAAGCTGGAGTGCAATTTACCCTTGTTGAATTTCTTGCAAAACATGGGATTTTTGGACTGTGTGAAGTTTACTAATACTTCCGGTGTTATGCCAAGTTCTGCATCCCCGCCGTAGATAGCAGTCACCTCGCGGGAGCGCGCACATCTATTAAAGCGGAAACTACCAACATTGTGGCTTTTCTACAAGGGGATGCAGAACTTGGCATAACACCGGAACAACATTGACAACAGGAAGTACTTGCGCGTACATGTTGCGGTGTTTGGGTGCTTGCTAATGTAACGTTAGCACTGAGTAGTATTTCATCTCCACGATTTTTACATATGTTGTTTAAAATAAATCCACTTTTAAAAAACGTTTGCTGAATAAATCAAGTGCACATTTTGGGTAAGGCTCTTAATCGTGTTTAGTTGTTAAGTCTATTGTCCAAAGAATCTAGCTAGCTAGAAAGCCAAGCAGTAATGCAGTTCAAAGATAGCTTATATTGTTCGATACTGTGTAAAATATTTTTTTTTTTATCCCAATTAACTAAGTTTTTGTATTCTTGTTGCTACTGGGATCAATAGGAGATACATAATTAATGAATAAGCTACGCGTAATGCCGGTACATTAGAGAGTGGTGTAGCTGTTTTGCCATGTATATTGTAAGTAAACTCTAATTGTTAACTGATAGTCCTAGACCGCATAACTTAGCTAGCTGCCAAACAGACAGCTTCACCAGGAGAAGTTGGGTATAGATTCTTCAATTGCCATAACTAGACTCATTTAACCCAGATCAGGTGCCAGTCATGTCGATGTCCCACCTGTATGGACGGAGGAGAGAAGAGGAGGAGGATGGGGTGGAAGTAGAAAGCTTTGAGGTGACAGAATGGGACCTGGCCAATGAATTTAACCCAGATCGTCGCAGACACAGACAGACAAAGGAGGAGGCCACCTACGGCATCTGGGCTGAAGGAGACTCTGATGATGAAAGACCTAGCTTCGGAGGCAAGAGGTGAGACAATACTAGCGTTCTTTATTAAAGATACAGTCGGCTAAGGTGTATGTTTGTCTGCAATGATCAGGCGACTCTTTTCTGTGTGTTTCTGTCTCAAATGTCTACAGCATCCAATAAAGGGATATGCTCAATTTATTTCAACGATGTGCAGCAGGATAATATCAATGTTTTTTTTTATGTTTTGTTGGACTCTAGGTCAAAGGACTACACTGCCCCTGTCAACTTTGTGAGCGCTGGGGTGCGAAAGACTGCGGCAGAGGAAAAGCAGCAGCAGCAGCAGCATCAGCAACAACAACAGAACAAGGACGACTCTGATTACACAGATGAAGACGATCCACCCCCTGCCACTGCTCCTCCCCCATCCCGTGGGACCGCACCAAAGAAACTCCAGACGGTAGCTTAGCAGTAATTTTGTTTTTGATCACAGATTTGTGTGTTTTTATCGATATTCATTAAACTTCTCTCTTTTTTTATGGAAGGGTGGTAACTTCCGTGGCAACCAATCGCAGAGGATGTTTGCCGCTGGAATCCGGGCAGGACAAGACATTGGCACCTGGGAGAAACACACACGTGGAATAGGGCAGAAACTCTTAGAGAAGATGGGCTACCAACCAGGGAAGGGGCTCGGAAAGAACGCACAAGGTTTGTTCAGACCAGCAGAACAGCAGATGAGAGATGGCAACAAGATATTGTGATCGATATTAAGTTGAATGATAATGGGCACATGAAATGTAATGTACTGTAATATTTATGTTTTTCCATCCTCAGGTATCGTGACCCCCATCGAGGCCAAGGTTCGTAAGGGCAAAGGAGCAGTTGGTGCCTACGGCAATGAGAGAACCCAGCAGAGTCTCCAAGACTTCCCTGTGGTTGACTCAGAAGAAGAAGAGGAAAAGGTTATTATCAGCCCTACTTACTTCACTCTTTTTTTGCACCTGATTTCTCTAAATCAACAAGTGGGAGTAGTTTAAGAGAATCGTCATTTATGGAGATTACTGAATTGACTTATTTTTTTCCTTATTGTGTGTAGGAGTTCCAGAAGGAGCTGGGCCAGTGGCGTAGAGATCCAGCAGGAGCTGGTGGAAAGAAGAAGGCCCCTAAATACTCCTACAGGACTGTCGAGGAGCTGAAGGCGAAAGGCAAGCTGGTGGGACGGACGACACATACGCCTGCAGGAGAGCTGGCACAGGTTAAGGTGGGTGAGAAGACACACGCTGTATGGAAACACAAGCACGTGAATTCCCAAGACACCTAACATAAACATGCCCCAATTCTCCTCTCTGCCCACTCCCAGGTGATAGACATGACGGGCAGGGAACAGAAGGTGTACTACAGCTATAGCCAGATGACCAGCAAGCACAGTGTTCCAGAGGAGGCTCCTCTGAGTACAGCTCCACGCGATCAAAAGGCCCCAGGCTTTGCTTTGCCCGAGCTGGAGCACAACCTGCAGCTACTGATAGACCTGACGGAGCAGGACATTCTACAGGTAACCATTCAACAACTCCAACCTCTGTCACCTTAGACACTTCCTCAATAACTGACTGACTGGACTAATTTCTAACATAAATGTAATGATTCATTGTAAAGTTTATTCCGACTTCTCATTCGTTTGTGCTTATCTTCTCTGCTATAACCCCTGTCTCCTTGAAACACGTTCTTATTAGCCCAGGGAAACATAATTTACTGGATTAATTGTTCTTTTTTATTATTATTGAATGGTTGTAAACTTAATTTCATTGTGTCCTTTTATCGGTTTGTCTCCATCCCCCCGTCCACTCCTGCAGTCTGCCCGTCGTCTGCAGCATGAGCGAGACGTGGTCGTGTCTCTGACCCACGAGTCAGCGGCTCTCCAGACGCGGTTGGCGGTCGAACAGGACTCCATCCAGAAGCTGGAGTCCGTGCTGGACCTCGTGGAACGCTTCCAGAGTGGAGAGACGGCGCCTGGAGTGGGGCCAAGTCTTCAGGTACACACACACACAACATGCACATTCACCTCAGGACGTTTCACTGTGTTTGCGTTTTCTCTCTCCACCATTCAATAGCCAGGCACTAAGCTTCACTCTATGTGTGGCTGTTATTTTCCCCCGTTTCTAGGAGTGCGCCCGGATCTTTGAGACGTTACAGACACAGTACTATGAGGAGTACAAGACCATGGGTCTGGGAGATCTGGCTGTAGCCGTGGTTCATCCACTACTCAAAGAGAAACTACGCACCTGGGACCCTCTCAAGGTGAACTTTTACAATGGGATCCTTACTTGTTCGCTACCATAGCAACATGTACTCTACCTCTTAAAAGTTGTGTATTCATTATCAACGATGAAATTAAATCCCTTCTCCTCCTTTCTTGCCCTCTATAGGACAGTGCATATGGCCTGGAGGAAGTTGGCCAGTGGAGAGCCATTCTTGAATCTGGGCAGCTCCACTCAAGTGCACCAGACACATCCATGGACCACTACCACAGGTATGTATAAATGCACATATACAGGTACTCACATATTTAGGCTGATATTACCTGTTAATCAGCCTTGTTTTTTTTGCGTCCAGGCTGCTGTGGGAGACTTGGATTCCAGTGCTTAGGTCCTGTGTGTTGGGCTGGCAGCCCCGGATGGTGGGGCCTATGGTGGACTGTGTGGAGGTGTGGGCCCCCCTACTGCCTCTCTGGATACTGAACCACCTGCTGGAGCAGCTCATCTTCCCTCGTCTGCAAAGAGAGGTGGGGGACACTAATACCATGGTGTTTGGAAGTTGAACGTGGCCGCCCACACCGATTTGCTTTGAGAACCACATGGGTTCTGTTATGTATTTTCTCTAACACCGTCTCCATTGCTGTTAGGTGGATAGCTGGAACCCTTTGACAGATACAGTACCCATTCACTCCTGGCTCCACCCCTGGCTGCCTCTGCTCCAAGCTCGACTGGAGCCCCTGTACCCGCCCATTCGTAGCAAACTAGCCAATGCCCTGCAGCGCTGGCATCCTAGCGACGCCTCGGCCCGTCTCATCCTGCAGCCATGGAAAGACGTGTTTACCCCTGGAGCCTGGGAAGCCTTTATGGTCAAGAACATCATTCCCAAACTAGGTACAGTATATACACAATTACAGTTATTTCGATTGCTAGGCTTAATTATAAGTAGTAAGTACGGTAACTGTTCCCTCCTTTTTTATTTATTCTTTGTTAATTAATCTCAATGCCCCCCTGTTATACACCCTCTGGCTTTATTCCTTTTCCCTGTCTCGTTTCCACCATCTCCCATAGCTCTGTGTCTGGGAGAGCTGATCATCAACCCTCACCAGCAGCAGATGGAGCCCTTCCACTGGGTGATGGATTGGGAGGGCATGCTGTCTCCATCCAGCCTCATCTCTCTGCTGGACAAAAACTTCTTCCCCAAGTGGCTGCAGGTCAGTGTGTGGATATGAGTTTGTGTCACAGCCTCTGTAGGATAAGTGTATTTGTAAACCACGCAACATTTTTGATAATTAGTACTACATTACTTTTTGTTTCCTCTATTGAATGTGTTTTGATTTTTTTCTGGACGCTTGCAGGTGCTGTGCTCGTGGCTCAGTAACAGCCCTAACTATGAGGAGATCACTAAGTGGTACCTGGGTTGGAAGACCATGTTCAGTGACACGTTGTTAGCGCTGCCGCTGGTGAAGGACAAGTTCAATGAAGCGCTGGACTTAATGAACCGTGCAGTGTCTTCAGGCATGGGTTAGTCACACTCTCTCTTTTGGATATGTTTGGTGGGTCTTTTAAGGTGCGTCATGTGGGAACGGAAGTATTGCAGGGCACGTATGAACTCAGCTCTCCTTTTTTTTCTCCGTTTAACAGGTGGGTACATGCAGCCGGGTGCGAGGGAGAACATAGCGTACCTCACTCAAACAGAGAGACGCAAGGACTTCCAGTACGAGGCTTTGCAGGAGCGCAGGGATGCAGAGAGTGTGGCCCAACGGGGTATTGGGGCTGGCCTGCCCACCAACTTCAAAGACCTGATCCAGACCAAGGCAGAGGAGAACAACATCGTTTTCATGCCCCTGGTGGCCAAGCGCCATGAGGGCAAACAGCTGTACACGTTCGGACGCATCGTCATCTACATAGACAGAGGGGTGGTGTTTGTACAAGGTGAAAAGACCTGGGTCCCCACCTCACTACAGAGTCTGATAGACATGGCAAAGTGAGTGTGGATGGAATTAAACTAAACATTGGACTTGTAAAAAAACAAAACACATATCAGCCCTGGATTCACACACTAATGAAAATATTTAGGATGTGTAGTATTCTGGTTGAAATCTACTTTCATTATGCTCATCAAAGGTAAACAACAGGAGAGATAAAAACATGGTGAAGAAAATGTTTTAGGGCAGCACAATGAAATCGTGTATGTTATAAGGCTAGACATTTTAAATCGGTGTTGATGTTTTATTTTGTAATGACTTCTAAATGTTTTCCCCGGAACCATGAATAAATATATTTTGACTTTGTTACTTTGTCAACTGTATGTCTGCATTATGTTTATGAAATACACACTACCGATGTGTAAAGTGACACTTTAAACTGTAGATGGCAGTATATACAATTGGCAAATTATTAAGCTCTCAGAAAAAAATTCTTTCGAGGGCTCCGTACGCCTGTAACAAACCCCTTGCTGTAGAACAGGGTCCTGTATGAACTTCTGTATGCAATTGTAAAAACATAAAGACTACAGTTGCTGTGTCTTAAGATCACTCGAGTAAGTACATTAGTGACTACAATAATAAGGCTTATGTAGCTATTTAGATATTTACTTTGCTTACTGTTTTAGACATTGGAAGTGACTAAATTATATTACAAAACGAACAATTAGCGCCACGGTACGAATACCGCGATGTAACGTCGTTAGCCAGCTAACATTTTTCTAATAAGTCTTGAGCCTATGCAGAGTTACTTTTATACGAACTGGTTTACTCCTTCCGTGCACCTCTCAGTACTGGTTAACACATTCCAACCGTCGTATTTACGTTAAGCTTTTTCTTCGACTAGACAACCATGTCTTCTGACGCTCTGAAGAAACGCAAGGCGAAGGTGCTCCGCAGTGAAGGCGGTAACGTTACCCCCGAGGGAAAGCGAGGCAGAGGAGAGGGGGATCAGGTAAATATTCAGTGCACAGCAGATACTGGGAAGGACATTTCATGCGTTAAGTAAATTGGTATAACGTTCCATAAGCATGATCTGAACAGTGAGGGTCCAAAGGGGCATATGGTAACGACATGGACATCACTATCTGGAAAGAGGCTAGACTCTAGAGCATGATCTATAGTTTGTTTTGTAAAGTTAATGTGTTTTTTGTATGTCCAGATTCAGGACATGCGTGTTTACAGTGAGGAAGTGGAGCTTGATGCCCGGAATCCAGAGCAGGACTACCAGCAGTACAAACAAACTTGTGAGAGTCTGGCTCAACTTATGGGAGAGATTCAGGAATTAAAAGCCAGTGGAGCCAAGGATGGGGTGAGTGACATCTTTTTGTTTATTTTCAGCTCTGAGGTTTGCCTACCACTCACTCAGTACATCAGTCCACAGAATATTAGCCTTCGAAAAATGCCACCTTTTGTTATTATGTTGAAGCAGTTCTACCCATAATGATCCTTGCTGAATGTGATTTCAAATGCTATCAAATTTCAAATGCAAACAGATAGGTTTCCACCTACATGCATGCAGTAAGGAAATATGTCAACATTGCGTTGCATCTGTTACAAGCTGTCCGTTTCCTCCTTGCAGTGTGTGGAGGTGGAGGAGAAACGCATGCAAAGCTGCATCCACTTTATGAGCCTAAAGAAATTAAATCGCTTGGCTCACATGCGACTCAAGCGAGGCAGAGATCAGACACACGAGGTAACGCACGCATCTCAAGCTCACGCGAGGCTGCATTGTTAATGGCTATTGAACCGTTCAACACTATACTCTCTCTGTGTCCCCCTCAGGCTAAGCAAAGAGTGGACGTGTTGCACCTGCAGCTGCAGAATCTCTTGTATGAGGTCATGCACCTGCAAAAAGAGATCAGCAAGTGTCTGGAATTCAAGTGAGTATACACCCTTTGGAATTTAACAAAGATACTCTCAGTCTGTTACGAAAAAATTATAACATTCCATTTGTTGTGTAACACGGTTTAGGTTACTCCAGACATACATGGGTGCGCAGGCCTAGAAGTAAAATAACTGAGCCCCTGGCCCTATGCCCTACTGTCACACTGTGTCCTCCTGGCCAATGTGGAACGTTTGGGGACTTTTTGTTTGAGCGGCTGCCCCTCAGTGCCTGTACACAGTGCCGTGTCTAATCAGCCCCTTCATACTCCAATGTCCCTGCCCCAGGTCGAAGCATGAGGAGATCGACTTGGTGAGTGTGGATGAGTTTAACTTGGAAGCCCCCAAAGAGATCTCCCGCCCCCACATCACAGAGAACGACCCCCACCAGCTCACGCTGGCGCGTTTGGACTGGGAGCTGGAGCAGAGGAAGAGGTACAAACACACACACACACACACAGGAATCTTCACGCTTTCCATGACTCGACCACACTCCTTTCATACGCATGTTCACTGTTTTGTCTCCAGTGTTCTCATCTAAAGCCACTGCGTTTGTGTATAGGCTAGCTGAAAAATACAAGGACTCCCAGGCCTCTAAGGAGAAAATCCAGAAGTGCATAGAAGTGAAGAAGGAACACCTGAGTAGCTTGCAGCCGGGACTGAACGCCATCATGCAGGTAAGATCACACCAGTATAATACATGTATTATGTCGTACTGTGTTTGAGTGGGCATGGACCCTCTATTTGAACTTCCTGTCTGATCTCACTCTACTTTCTTTACCCAGGCGTCCCTCCCAGTGCAGGAGTATCTGTCCATGCCCTTTGAGCAGACTCAGAGACAGACGGAGATCGCCCGCCACCTCCCCCCCTCCCTCTACGTCCTACTGGTTCAGGCCAGTGCTTACGGACAGGCCTGCGGTGAGTCGCTGGGAACGAGTGTCGCTAAACCCCTTTCAGACTGTAGATTTACAACTGGATCCTCTTCGAGACAGTTATTAAATACAAACTGGCAGCCTACTATGCACAGTCTTGAGTGCAGTACCTGTTGGACTTGTGATTTATTAAAGCGTGTGTGTTTCAGATAAGGACCTGAGCGTGTCCATCAGCGGCGACGTGGACGAAGCCAAGGCGCTGTCCAAGCCTCCAGAGGACTCTCAGGGTAAGAACAGCCACATCACCGGCATGGAGCGAGAACAGGAGCAGCTCCCAATGGGTGGTCTCTGAACAGTGCTATTTGACCATACATGGCTCTAGGGTGGGATTCCCTTGCCGTATTTGATAAGGAGACATCGTGCGTCTGTGAGTTAGTACCCAAGTGGCTGTGTAAAGATGTTTTTTTTTTTCATATGACCTCTGCAGATGATGAGAGCGATTCCGATGCAGAGGAGGAGCAGGAGAAAACGGTGAGTCTGACGCTTGGCGACAGGCAATGCAGCCTCAGGAGGCCCCCTGTCAACCTCAACCTCTCTCTCTGGCTCTCTCTCTCTCCTGCTGTCTCGACACCACACGCACACACACGGGTCAATCGGTTTACCTGTCCTCCAGCCAAACACACACACACACACCGTCCTTACAACCTCCGAAGCCACACACACACACACACACACACGTTACGTGTTGAGACAAGACACCGGGGTAAGGCTATCGATCGCTTCCGGCATCCGGAGTGGTGCCAGCCGGGAGTTTCTGGGAACATGGACTGGGGTTTGGCTAGGTGACTGTAACCTGAGCCCACACACACCCACGCTGTCCCCCGTCCCCCCCGGCTCTCCACTTTTCTACTGTTTTGCTCTTTTGCCATTTTCTCTATCTTGCAAAAAAAGTTATCAAAAAGGCAGCGTGAAGACCTATATAATGTAAATGATTTATTGGGGATTCATATTTTGCTGAAGGGGTTCCCTTTGCTGGACTGGCGGTATGGCCTGGTCACATTACTGTTGTGCTGACCCCACCCAGCTCAGCTCTCACACCCACCCTCTTTCATCATTTCTCCATTCCTCATTTTCTGCCACTACTGCTTTCTTATGTGGTCTTTTCTCACTCTTTCAGTCGTTCTGCCGCTCCATTCGCCCTTTCAAAAACCCATTATCCCCTGAGGGTTTTTTTTTCTGAAATACAGAGGCGTCCTGGTGAAACGCTGCAACACGCACTGGAGACGGAATCGATAGGGCGTCTTGTACAGCCCTGTTCTGTTTATATTAATTAGCCTCTTGTGTGTGTTCTGTTGTATTAATTAGCCTCTTGTGCGTGTTCTATTGTATTAATTAGCCTCTTGTGTGTGCTCTGCTCCTTTCAGAAGAGGAGGCGGCCCACAGTGGGCGGCCAACTAGATGATAAACGCAGGGAGATGCTGAAGAGACACCCCCTGTCTCTGTGCCTGGACCTCAAGTGCAAAGGTACACACACACACACACGCACACACGCACACACACACACACACCCGTGTATGAATGTGTCAGGTGATCGTCTTGAGTGTGTAGATGTTCGATAGTAGATGCCCTCTTTTGTCTTTTAGTGTGTCTGTTGTCTGCTGTGGCTGCCCATTAAAATCCAGTCGATATGCACTGGCTCAGCTCCCGGCGTTCCCTCTCGGCCTCACGTCGTGAGGAGCACAGCACAGCGGCCAGCCTGCTCTGCTCCGCTCTGAGGGCGTGCTGATGTCATGTTGTCGGCCCCCTGCCGGCGACAGAGGGCTTGCTAAAAGGATGGCGGAGGAGGAGGGGGGCGGGGGGGTTCTGCATTGCAGGCGTAACACAATCTTCCACTCTAAAGGCAGGGCGGCGGAGCACTCTGTGTGTGTAGGGAAGAGACCGAGAAGGGGGGGGTGGTGGGGTTGTTTTTTGGCAGTAGTGTGTGGCTGCAGCATTCTTTCTTTTCAGTTTTTTTTGCTTTATATCTCGTGCTCGCCTTTCCCTGCTCTTCACCGTTGTCCTCTAGTGCAGCCATGTGCAGCAGCGTGTTTCCCGACTGCAGTAGGAGCTAAGGTAGATAGTGTGTGTGTGGGGAGAGTGACTGTGGTTGAATTCCCTCTGCATGCAGAGAGAGATGACCTGACACAACCTCTGAGTGGCTGCAGCCCCGTATCACAAGACCACTAGCAGCAACGACCACGGCCTTTTGAAAACAAAAGCTCCATGCTGCATTGTGAATTCTATTAAAAGCCTTGGGTTAAGTGGATACCGACGTTCTACACATGAACGAGCGCACGCACACACACACACACACACACACACACACACACACACACCCCTGATGTCTCAACAGTGTGTATTGCGGTCTCTTTTCTGCAGAGGACAGTGTCCTCCATCTTTTCTTCTACTACCTGATGAACCTCAACATCATGACTGTGAAGGCCAAGGTGTCCACCGCCACAGACCTCAGCACGGCCATCAGTGCCGGGTAAGTCTCCGCTTGTGTGTGCGTGTGTTTGTGTTTGTGTGTGTGTGTGTGTGTGTGTGTGTGTGTGAACCAGAAGCGCTTAACGATATGCCCTGGTGTCACAGAGAGCTGTTGAACCCGGACACGCTGCTCAACTGTCTCTACGCCGACGACCAGGGACTGGAGACGCCCAACCCCGCCAACCGCTACCAGTTTGACAAAGTGGGGTAAGGAGGCTAGTTCAACGAAGTCGGCTTTAAATCTTGGCCTATACTAACTATGAACGATTTACCCACAACTCCCTTGCAGTCAATCTATATGTGGTTTTGTGGCAGGATTGTGTCATTTGGGGACTATGTAGAAGAGCTTGGCCACCCCTACCTGTGGGTCCAGAGTCTGGGAGGTCTGCAGTTTCCCAGTGATGCCCCTGGGGTGGGTGTTTGGCACCTCACACCAATCCCCTGTACATCATGCTGAC
>JAVQIZ010080890.1:0-49082 GCA_036023535.2 Galaxias brevipinnis
GGTGTCTGTATGTGTGTGTGTGTGTGTGTGTGTGTGTGTGTGTGTATGGGGGGGAGGGGGAGAGGGGGGGGGTGACGACTGCATTTGGTTACATATTGATCAATTAAGAGAAAGAGAAAGTACACTACAGCTTATCTGGCATCCTACTATTGGGTAATAAAACATTTGCCGTGCCCCTCTGGACTAACATGTAGCTTAGCACCTCGGTGACACAGCAGAAATGGATAATAACAGTGAGCCGCTCAGGCTGCCAGTGAGGCCGCCAGGCACTCAATAACCTGGAAACAAACAGTACACTGACAAATGGGACACTCTGGACATTTTGTATAATACTCAAACCTATCGACACAAAACTACAATGATTAAGGACACGACATGACAGTTTGAGGCTGTGCATCTCCCTAATTCTCCTCCTAAATCGTCAGCAAAACGAGCTGACCACGGAGCGACAGGTACCACTGCTCTGCCCACACAGGCCACGCGCATCAATTGAAACCTAAGGAACAACTCATCCCGATCACCGTAAACAGTTCGACGACAAAAACAGCCACAGTGTCTGCACCACGTACCTTGATGGGCAGGTAGTCTTTGACCGGCTGCTGGAACCCCCCCGGCACACTGCAGTACTCGGTGGGGTAGATGAGGGCGGTGGAGCGCAGGATGTGATGGAGCATGTTGCAGGCCAGAGTGTAGCCCTGCTTACACTTCAGATGGAGGGTGAGCTGCAGCACCTGGACCAGCTGGGAGCGGTACTGCAGAACCTTATCCCCGTCCACACGGGTGACCTGAGGGGGCAGCGGGGCAGGTCGTTGGACAAGTCACAGACACACTCGTCTGCTAAGCCTCCTCGTCTGCTAAGATTCATTTTCACGACAAACAAACGGAGACTCACCTCTGACAAAAGCTGGAGGTTCCATAGAAACTCCTTGTCCAGCTCCTCCTCATTCAGCAGTTCTTCATCTGAAAACAGGGCAAAAATCTCGTCAAAATGGAGAGGTCATACTGTTCCAACTCAAATAACGGTTTAGGGATTTAGATAACCAAAGGTTGAACAGAGGCATGTGTGGTGTGCTTAGTGGACTTACTGGCTGCGATCTGGTTTATGGCGTTGCAGCAATGTGGCACAAAAAGCTTGAGGGACTCTGCTGGGTGACACTGAAACCCAAGACGTTTGAGTGAGGAGACGATCCACGCAGTAGCACACCGTACATTACACAGCACAAATTACACCACGCAGTACATGAAGTACACAACACAGTATATGAAGTGCACAAAACAGTACATAACCCAGTATAAAGATAAAATAACCCAGTACATTAAAGATAAAAAATAACCTAGTACATAAAGATAAAATAACCCAGTACATAAAGATAAAATAACCCAGTACATAAAGATACAATAACCCAGTGCATAAAGATACAATAACCCAGTACATAAAGATAAAATCAGACTTACTTTAGAGGCCGCCCTGCACATGTCGGCCACCATCCTCCCAGAGACACGAGTCTCAAAGATGTTGGTGGTGGCAAAGTTGAAAACCTTCTCCAGAGCAACCTGTAAAAACAACACACCAGAAATGAAATCAAGGTTCAGCAGGTCACATGATGGGAGCTGGGATTGGGACCGTGGTTGACCCATGCCAGAGCATGTTCACAGTGGGAAGCAGTTTAAGGGGTTTTTGGATGGGCCACTATAGGGAAACCATGGAGCACTGGGTGAGGATGGTGCTACAGGTAAAGAGTGCTCGTACCTTAAAGATGTCTATGGAGCACTGGGTAAGGGTGGCCATACCTTAAAGATGTCTATGGAGCACTGGGTGAGGATGGTGCTGAATGTGGAGGACAGGCCCAGCTCCACCAGACTCTCCAGGTGGGTCATCTTCTCTGTCTCAGTCTCTTCTCGAGTCTGTTCCAAAGTACTGCTGTCTATAAGGGCAAAACACCTGCAAACACAGACTAGAAACGTTACCCTCAAGATTTACACTCAGAAGAACACATGAACATTTTGACAGAATAGCAGAGTTTAAGCACAGGTCTTTTTCATACCTGTCCATAAACTGAAGAACAAAGTCCTCAAACTCAGCAGATATTGAGCACATCTCTCTCTCCACCTGAGGAGGAAAAATAAAATAAAGATAAAGAGAGAGAGACATTGAGGAAAAATATGTCAGCTGGTTTAAAGAAACAAGCATTGAGTCACACAACTGATTCTAAGATCACGAGAGAGGTTGCTGACCTCTGTCAAGTCTGTTCTTTCATGAAGGGCAGACGAACAGTCCACCAAAGGCACAAGAGTTGCAAACGTTGCAATGAACTGGAATGTTATCTGTGGGAGGGAGAGATGGCAATTAGATTGTAAACGCACAAAGAAACAGTACATGGGACAGTGGCAAAGTGCCTCTAGCAATAGGCTGCCGTGAACTCCATTACCCACCATGCACTTGCTGAAGTCGTTGGGGTCGACGCCTGGCAGTGCCCTCATGAGGAGCGGCAGCATATGACTGGGGCCTTCTGGGAAGTGGTGGCCTCCGGACACCAAGCTGCGTGCCACGCCGATCATACAGCTCAGAGTCGCAGTCAGCTGGTGGGGCTCGGTCAGAGTCTCCATAGCTGGGTAAGTCCTGTGACAGGAAAGGATGCACGCCTCTTAGTAACTATGTGAAGCGTGTAACACTGTAAGACACCCAACCCTGCAGTCAGTGTGTCCACACTCACTTCTCCAGCACCGGGGGGATGACCAGCTCAGGCCTCATCAGGGCGAGGTTCTGCAGGGCCTGGGCCGCGTCCAGACTGCCCGTTTTACTGAACATGGCCAGCAGCACGGGCTGCATCATGCTCTCCACAAAGTCGGTGATGTCCTGCTCGGTGAGCTTGTGGCTGTCGGGGACCGGCGTGAGCCAGGTGGGCTTCCTGTAGCGCTCGCGGTGCAGCCGTCGCACCACGCTGGCCGGCAGACGCTGCAGCAGCTTCATCAGCTTCATCTGGACCGGAGGACACAGGGACATGGGGTTCACTGAGGGCCTCGAGGGAACACTAACAGGACACAGTTTGGTCTTGTAACCCACTACCTACGGTAGAAACCCTTGGACATGTTTTGTTAAGAGGCCTATAAAGCACTAGCAAAAGTTACATGCTTGTGAGAAAACCTTCCTTTTTTTTGGGAATCCCCGCCGACTAGAGTTATAATTTATTTGAAATTATAAAACAAAATGTTTAAATGTATCATTATATAACCAGATTGCAAAAGGTCCTGCCTTGATAAACAAGTCAAAACCTCAGCCTACAGCTATGTGAGAGAACATCCCAGAAGTTTCCAAGCAACGATCCAGGATCAAAACAAAACGTCCCCTTGTCCAAAAAAAAAGGGTTGTGTATGACATAGAGGCCTGTTGCATGAGGTGCTGGCCAACGTCTAGAGTGGGGCAGGGTGGTGGTGGGGGGTTTCCAGGAACAAGACCGGCATGTGGCCTTCATATCTCTGGGACCTTTTATAGCCCTGCTGCAGTCTGCCGTGTCACGGAGGTATTTCTGGGCATGCAATCAACAGAATATAGTCATAATGCCAACTGCATAGATAAAGGGGGGGAATAGGGTGGAAGTCTATGGAGTGTTACTATAATGTACGATATATTTAACAATTAGGAATAATACATTGAACACATTGGTAATCATTGATAAAAGTGGTGACTTTGAATGTTGACTCACGGTGCCCTATCCTTAATCATTACTCTAGCTGACGACACAGGACACTCACCAGCCAGCGGCCATGGTTGGATGGGTGGAAGAAGGAGGTGATACTGCTGAATAGCCCGCCAAGCTGGGCCTGGGCTTGCTTACTAGGGCCTCCCTGCATTACAAACAAACACAATCAGACACACATTGTTTGAGGACCGATGTCGTAAAATCAGACTGGGATCAAATAGAGCCATCGTTGGCAATTCTAAGACTTACCAGCAGTGATGACACCCAGAGGACCACATGGCCAATGTCGTAGGCATTGGTCACGTATCTGGGAACTAACATTTGACTGGTGCCCACGGGGAGATTCAAACTTCTCAGGATCCTGGTGAAGATCTGAAAGATATAACAATTTGTTTACGTAACGTGAAAACCTTCAAGCTGCAAGTGACACCATATGAACAAATATTTGGTAAAGCAAACAGAATACTTTAAGAAAATCACTGTATCAAAACAAAAGGCCTTCATTATTGTAAATTTAGAAGACAGGTATGTTTATAACAGTCAATCTTAAACAGATAACGGTTGACTCACAAATACAGCATCTAAATATTTGCTCAGTATGAGATACAGACGTGACGCAACACATTTGCTGCCAGTGCCGACAAGAACATCAACAAAGCAATTGGATATGTTCTAACTGTGACTAGCGGGTCACACGACAGCCACACCAGCAAGGGCTTGAAAAATCAGGCCACAGATCGGAGCATGAAAACAGTCACAGAGACCATGTGTGCATAGGAGAAGCAAAGGGGTGATTACACAATCCAAAGTTTAACCAGTTGGGTCTCTGACCTTTGGAATATACGGGTCCCAGTTGATGTAGCCAATGTTGTCGTTTGCTAAGCGGGCAAATAGGTTCACAAGATGCTGCAAAGAGAGCAAAGGGGAGCATTTAAAGAGAGACAAATTCTTGCGCTGACAAATGATAGTAGAACCTGCTAACGCATGTCATCGGGTTCATGTAGTGACTAGTGAGGACTCACCACTTCCCAGCCTGGGAGGTTCTGCACAGACACCCACAAGCTGATCATCTCGTCGAACCACAACCTGACACAAACCCAAGGTCACCTGTGTTACTTACACACAAACCAATACAGTAATGTGGAGGACATTGACCGTGGTAAGCAACCAGCCAGCACGGTTGATAATGTAAGAACTGTTTCCTCATCGCTTGTGGAGAGCACTCTTACTTGAAGCCCTTGTGGTGCAGGTCAGGGGGCAGTGTGGTGGGGAGAAACAGCTCAAAGTAGCTGATGGCTCGCTGCATGGTGACATCGAAGGGGCAGAGCAGCGGTCTCCACTCCTCCAGCATCTCATGGGTGGCAGACTCTGGGAAATACCTGCAGAGCCAGGAAACACATAAAGGCAATGACCACAAAGTGCATGACATACCGGACGATTAGTTTGTTTTGCAAACAGTTGGTCCGTTGGTTTTGTTGTATACGGGAAAAACACGTGTGTGTGTGTGTTTGTGTATACACCTGAAGTGTCAGAAGAGCAGCTATGAAAGGCTAAAATACAAGCTATGTGAGGGTCTAAGTTTCCTAGTCTACCAGCTTCAGCCATGGACAAGTCAGTCAGGACAAGCTTGTCTGGACACTGACTCTCTCAGTCAAGGAAGTGAGAAGAGAACCAATTGGTTTAGTAGGTGGGGCAGATACTGAGCGCACGTTGTGGACTATGGACTGTACGGCCTTTTCTATGTAAACTAGACACTGATTTTGAATCTTCTAGTCTAGTTAAAAAATAGAACAGCGCTCTAATATTCAAACAAAATGAGAGTGTATGAGTTTAACGTGTCTCAACAGTGTTTGCAGCTGAATACTGAAGGTGCCTAGTGCCTCAGATCACTGTTCTTTCCCATGTGATAGTCACCAAACCACCATGCTGTTGTCTGCTACACAGTACCTGAATACTCCCATGGTTGAGCTACTATACAATCCATGAGCCTAGATAACTCTACAACTCCTTATCCGATAACTCCTCTCGCTGCCGAGCACAGGGCCAACCGCGGCCGACCCCAAACCACTCTTCTCACAGCAACAGGAAACTCTCACCCATGGCTACATTTAGACAACATCGCCTAATAGGATTAGCGGCCTCAGTGCAAAAGAGAGAGACTGAGCAACACTCTCCCGCTTTGTAGCCACACACAGACGAGGCCGGGAAAATTGTGGCACTCCTAGTCTTTGCCAAGTTTGCTGTATTTTTTTGGTGGTGTATGGAATGAGTAGCCTGCAACAGCCTGCCCCACTTTCGATTAAATAAAGCCGCTTTGCCTTCACATTCAATCTACAAAGTCAGCACGCTAAAGGAACTCATAAAATACGTTCTTGCCATCCGAGCTCTAGAATGTGTTTTTAATTCATATCCGAGCCCTCAGCATTTTCAGGCCACATTTGTCAACGCAGGATTGCTGAGGCAAGAACTAAAAGAAAACCAACTTTTGAACAGGGTCTTATATTGGCACAATAACTCTTTGAAAGGAATGCTACGGAGATAAACACACCACACACTACAGCAGACTGTAAAATGCAAACAAGCATGGAGTACAGTTAGCTATCAACAAATATGACAAATTCTGTAGAGATCTACTTACGGTCGGCAGTTTTTCACCAGGGTTTTCAGCACACCCTCGACAGAGCTGGGAATAAAAAGGAAACGGGAAAGATGTGTTAAGACATAATAAAACGGACACACATTGGCAGGCAGGTAATTAAACAGATTGAGCACACTGAACACACCAATGCAATTAGAACCAGTCAGAGTGCATGCACAGCATTATCATTCACCACTGACCAGTGAGAAGGGGAAACAACGAGGGAACTGGGTCACAATGGGTTCACTCACAGTGGGGACTACGATCACCATCACAGACACAACAACTGTCCCTGGAGCATTCGACTTTGGTCCGGGATGGTCACAAGCCAGTGTGCAGCGTTTGAACAAAACAACAATCGCTCTGTCCCTTCATAACCCTTCATACGTAGTTATGGAAGCCATCGTTCTATGGGCTTTGTTTTCATGAACATAACTGTCTTTACCTTCTACTTGGACAGAACAGCTGGGACGGCGCCAACATAACAGCATCAGAGGCATTGGACCAATATAACACTCGCCAGAGAACCCAGCGCAAAATCCACAACTGTGCCTCCCCCACACGCCAGGCCAAGCCATGCCTGTTGAAAACTGCCCTGCCTTTCCAATTCAGCATGTCTCTAATCTCCATTTCATTCACGTCTCTCTCAATCAAGCAACTACACAGGTTTACGGCATTAGCCTTGAGGTTAACTTTACTCCCTGGTAGACATAGAGACAAGTCAGCCCCTGTTTTATTACGTTTCAGCGTGTTACTATACAACTGCGCTTCATCTTCAGTTAGTTTATCACACTGTAAAGGCATAAGGTTATCGTAAAGTCATAAATCAGATTTGCATCAACTAGCTAAGGACGCAAATGTAGTGATGATACTGCTGATCAGGCACGGATCCATACACTCTACACTAAGACTATAAGACTGCTACCCAATACAACCACACTCGTCACCTGTGGGGTTTGACCTGGGGCAAGACGTGAGGATCATCCCATACAATCAAGAAGGGCAGGACATACATGTAACAAGACCTCTAAACATGATCGTACAAATGTATGATGCCGAGGTAACGGGTGACACCATTGAATCCACAGAACACTAGGGAAGAAAGAACATACAGCCCAATGTCCAGGGCCTGTAAAGGCTCGATATGAATGCAACTCTATGAAGAGGGAACCGGTGTGGCGGGGTACAAACTATGTTAGCTGCAGTGCGACAGTCTCCAATATGAGTGGAATGTTAACATTGATATGATTTCGATTGTTCTACTGCCAAGTCAAACAAGCTGCGTGGGGTGTCCAGTGTGCTTCATGGTTTTCACATGCAACATATAAGAAACGAGTGCCTCAAAGGATGAAATAAAAATAATAAAACACAAAGAGAAGTGTTGTCCTTACCACCTCTGAAACATTTTTATCATTATGTGTTTAGAGGAAGCACGAGGCCGTGGAGAACTGAATGTGAAAGGAGACAAAGGAATAAGAATCACATTCAGAACACCATGAAACGCCAATCATTTCAGTAGTCATATTTTAAACATCTGGTAACCAACATTCTGTGCGTTTCATAATTGTATGTTTAAATAAATAGGCACATAGCCAAGGCAGCTTGTTTTTTTGTTTTCCAGAGTTGTGATGATCAAGGCATGGTTGTGAGTAACACAATGTTCCCATAGCACCATAAAAGAGCACCTCGCACTGCTTGCTGGGAAAAAGGGGGGTGGGGATTAAAACCTGATGTGTTGGTGGTGTGGGTATGTTGTTAGCCACACATTTCAACCTTGTACAACAATTGAAAGGGTAAGACCCATCCAGCTGAAGTACAAGTGAGTAGTCTAACAGTATAACATACATTTTCAAACCTCATATTGGTCTGTAACAGAAATACGAGTGCATCACAGTTTCAGGTTTAGTGGTAAAACTTTAAGAAATAACACATTCTACCACCATACAGACTACCTACCCTGTCTTGATATCTCACTAAAGTCTGACACACCTTTGATTTTGACAATTCAGGGATTGAGCTCTCTCCAACAAGCAAATCATCTTTAATTTACTATATTTAATATACGTTAGTAACATAGTATTTTATAACCTATGTGATACTATGTGCATTTAGACATAAACATCAACAATGCAACTTTACCATGGATGACTTCTTGATGATATTTAAAATGGTATAGTACAGAAGTGTGCTAAAATGAATAACAACTGCCACCCATTGAGACGTCAGTACTCCAAATACAAGACCATTAATGCACATCGTGCACAACGTCCTTTGGATTAAGCCTCAGATGCACATTTCCATTCCATTCAGCAGGCATCCCTATTCAGTGTTCATTAACATGTTATGGGTTTAGTAGGCTTAAAGCAAACAGAAGCATAGCCTACTTGGGAAACCAGTTGAGGCCTAAATGCTCTGTTTTGGAGTAGAGGATCCTGTCTTGCAGTTCATAGAGCGGTCTCCAAGGTAACTCCAAGTCCTCCCTCGAGAGCAGCTCTCTCTTCCTGTAGGAAGGATGGAGGCATTATAAAAAGTGTGTTTTGTAGCCATATATACATTAACACATATTGGCACATTTATCCCAATGGTTTGCACCTTTAGTTTTTACAGGAATAAACTTGTTACAGGGAAGTTCAGGGGAAAACAGCACTTGCCCATGTCAGGGATAATCAAATCTTTTCAAATTGGTGGGTATTTAAATAAAAACAATTTTTATTATTAATTTTGAATTCATTAGAAATAGACGAGGGGGGGGGGGGCTAGACAAGTTGGCTTCCCAATGAGTTTGTGTAGCTAACGCGGTTCAAGGTTAGTTAAGTAATGATGAGGAAGCACTTGAGGCCCATCCTTACTTGAGGAGGTTGATAAGAAGGCGAGCAAGGCCCTGCATCATGCTGATCTCCAGTTTGGAGATCGTGACCAGCTCGTAGAGCAGTTTGATGAATAGAACGTGGTCCTCCTTGCTGAACTTTCGGCCATAGAGGCGCATGTACCTAAGGAAGAGGAAAAGTTGTCCAATTCAAAAGGAGGATAATACAAAAAGGGGTCTTAAAAATCTCATACATTCTAAATAAATTTACTAACATAGTTGGAAGTGATGTGGAATATATCTGGATATTCTACATTTAAGATTTGTTAAAAGGGTTTTGTGATGTCTTGTTTACCTTCTAGGAAACCTGTTAAATTTAAACTTAGTGAGTCAAAAACTTCTGTATAATTGTTTGCTGTAAGAAAGGGATATACATCTTGTCTAATAAAATTTGGCGACTAATTGCAATGTGTTGACATAGACAAATGGCGTAAATTACTTTCTTAACAAACTAGCCTAACCTAACTGCTCCCTGAAGAAACACATAACACAGGTTTGTCCAAATTTCAATAAGGCTAAGAGCCCAAATACCTAAGATCAGAATTTGTTGTTTTTCTCTTTCTTTTATAAACATCTCATTCATAGCCTTAATACCTTGAAAAGTAGACATAATCATTTAAGAGACCATTTGACTGTTAAACAATTGCATGTTGCACATCGTTATAGATGGATATGGAAAAAGTAGGCATGTGATACGAACGAACGACGACTTGACAATCATAACTTATTAAAGACGGAAGCTATACAACTTTTGCTGAGGTTATTTTGTATATCGTGAACTGTAATGTATACGCCCGTATATGTTGTAAACAAAGGATGTAGTCATAACAAACTAACTTATTGCCGCTTTTACATTAGCTTCCCATCAGCCTTGAGACAAACTATATAACGTACACAGCTCGAAAGCCAGCTAATATGGTATTGGTAGCTAGCTGGCTAATCCTCTCTTCAAAATCCATTCATGTTACGAGGCCTCTTTCTTTGCAGAGTCACCCTTACACGTCAGTGTGGCAATGGTAGGCACACATGTAGAAACACAGAAAGTTCTGCCAGCTAGTTAGTTAGTAAGGTTACGTACGTGGAAAGTTTTCTCGTCCAGAACAGAACACCCGGCCATATCTCTCTGAGCTGGACTGCCCGGCCCAAGTTTTCTTTTATCTTACTCAAAATGTCATTGGACTCCTCGTCTAGTTTCTCTGCATATGGCAGAAGTTTGTTGTAGACAATATCTTTTTGAGGGACAAATCCTAACGTGTCAGACACGTCCTTTTTCATTACAATTCTCGAAATGTAGCAATCTAGCTAATATATGTCCCCTTTACGGTGGTTTTGTTGAGTCCCACTTCCCAGTAGAACACGTTATGCTATGTAATGCTAACTACAAGCTAATGCTAGTTAACTAGCTATAAAGCTAGCCAACGTAGTTCTCCTTTGGTTGGTCTCGTAACTCAAGTTTTCTAATAATTAATGTTAGTTTGCAACATTCTTAATGTCTTTAATTCCAAATTGTACACGGGAATACAGCAGATTTAGTCCTCATGAAAAGCGTTGGCACTTAAGTTGTTGTCCTCCCGTGGTTAGCAAGTTCCACTGATCTGAAGCGGTATGACTGTCAACTATGTCAGACCACAGCCCGGTCGGATACCCAACACCAACACGCGGTGACGTCATATCCGACAAATACAACTACTCCTCCCATGGAATTACTTTCATTCATAATTTTGTATAGTTATTTTTCATAAAATGAGGAAACTATTTATCAGAATTAATTTAAAGCCACTGTAGGCACATTTTTATATTAACAGATTATCAATACCTACATTTATTCAGATAGCACATAGGGTCCATGGGAGAATGAAAAAATCGCGGTTCAGATCAGTTACTCTTGAAGTCTGAATATTTAACACTAATTGTGTCTGCCACCGGGTACGATCTCCCGCGAAACTGTGTTAAATTGCCAAGCAAGCAAAGTCACAAACAAGTGCGTCACTTAGGGAAAAGATGCCCATACTTGGAAGCATTCGTTGATCGTGCTATTGATATGCAAGAGCATTCAGCATGTCTTTTTTGCGACGGTTCAGTAAAAATAATTACACTAAGCAAATGGTGGGGGATCGTCAAAATCATGCTCTACAGAACAACTGCCTCTACTACTTTTGTAGTAATTGTCTATGTAATTGTAGCTAGCAATTCTGTTGATGGTGCCTATAAAGCGATGTCCCAGTGTGACTTAATGTCCGACTCCAAACAGAAACAATTGTAGTCATAGCTCGGGCAGGACAGACATTAGAATATAATACAATCGCATTAATGATGATGATTCATTAACAGTCAATCAGATCGCTTCTGCGAATGATTGTCTCAGACTCCAGTCTAGGAAGTCACAGTACAGTCATTTTTTAGGTAATGCAACACTACCATCTGATGGTTTTAAGATGAACTACAGCTCTGATACTACTACATCACTAAGTTGTTAGTGTTTCCAAGCAACTGTTGCATAAAGTTGTACTACTAGATCAAACGGAAGCAAATATTTGTATTTAACTCAGCAGCCTCATGCTGTTTCCCAGTAGCCTATGATCTCACTTTCTACATGATTTGGAGCATCAAGTATTTGGAACGAGGGAACTGTATCGTTCAATTAATTGATATTAGTAGCAAGAAGACTACAAGTTGGCGATAGCCAGTTAGCTAACTTTACTTAGCTAACGTTAATCTTAGCAGAGTTAAAGTTAACGTTACTAGACATTAAAACGGTCAAAAGAAGGAAATAATATGGATGCTTGTCTGGGCGGTGGAAACAAGAAACAACGAATGGTAGAGAAGCTCTCTTTGACTTGTGACAGATTGGTTTCTCACCTGCAGCTTGCTTGCTGTCCCTCCAACTGTGCCATAACAACACATGGCAAGGATCTCCTGATTTACAGTCTTAAGGACACTGAGCATAAGGTCTGTCCAAACATTAGAAAAGGAAAACCAAATCTAGATGATGATGAAATACCATTTTTAAAATGTTATGATACAAGATCTGTTTGTTTTCATCATTCACAAAAAGAAATATTAAATATCTGTAGCCAAACTACGGAATGTCAACATTTTGGCCTGTCTATATTTTGTGTGCACACCATTGTCCTGTTCAATGCTTTGACTGTCAATGACTATGCTTTAGTGAATAATTTAATATTCCACATTACTCCCAAACGCCTGTAGAATATTGCAGTGGTATTGTTCTGTGATGGTAGAATAGATTTTCCCTTGTTCTTTTCAAATTCTCCCATATCTGTTCCATGGTCATTTTGCCAAGGACTTTATAGAGAAACTTTATACATTTCTTGATCTTCCTTGGACTTTATAGACTTGTCAAAGCTTTGATATGCATGTACTTCTCCTTGGTCGGAGTACAAGTGTGCAGTGTGCATATAGGTCTAACAGCCCCGAACCTGAATGGTGCCAACAAGGTTGGCGATGTCTTGCCTTGTGTTAATGTTAACATGATTGTTTCCTACCTTATCAAAGTAAAATGTTGCGTGAGTTTGTGATGAATGATAAAAACAAACTGATAGTTAATAGTGGACTTTTGAACCCTTCTGTAAGTTTCCTATGTGCATTTATAGAGTGAAACATTCTTATATCTTGTCTGTAGCCCTTGCACCTGATTGGTCACCATGGCGACATCACTGCCATGGTGTTTGGGACAGGTCGTCACCAAGTCCTCCTGTGCTCTGCATCCGCTGACTACATCATTGTCTGGGATATTGGATGCTGCTATAAAAGAACAAGCGAGGGTACATTTGGAGCAGTGACAACCACAACTAAATGGCCATCTGATTTTAAACAAAATCTAAACTTTCATGTCTATAATTACATGTGGTTGACTTTTCTTCTGTAGGTGTGGTTGCTGCTGGTAGGATTATTGGGACACTGATGGGCAAGGTTGTTCATCTTTCCTTCTGTTTGTCTGATGAGCGGGTATCTGCGTGTTCTGGAAGCACAGCATATATTCTGAACTCTAAGGTAGGGTGCATTTTGTACAAATTGTACATTTATTAAA
Source organism: Galaxias brevipinnis (assembly GCA_036023535.2). Lineage (NCBI taxonomy): Eukaryota > Metazoa > Chordata > Actinopteri > Galaxiiformes > Galaxiidae > Galaxias > Galaxias brevipinnis. The sequence continues at coordinate 13,257 of JAVQIZ010080890.1, forward strand.
CAGCATTATTTATTTAAAGGCTGTCCAATTGGCACTTTTGTAGCACTATGTTTTATTTTAGATTTGAGTAAGGCATCTGGATGATACCCTTTTATTCTTGACGTACACACAAGCTATTGGTAAAAGAAAGAGTACTGCTGTGTTATGTCCAGAAAGAAGAGGTCGTGTCTGTATTGACTGGTCACCTTGGACCGTTGACGGCTGCAGAGTTTTGCCCATGGGACGAGGACGTCTTCGTAACGATCTCAGAGGACCGGGCATTTAAGGTGTCAGTTTCGGAAGATTCACCCCCTGCACTTATACTCATTGTATATTTCGTTCCCCAAAGTTAATTGTTATGCAGATACCTGTATTCCAGTTCAATAGCCGACAGACAACGTTACTTAGCTAACCAAGTACTGCAAATAGTCCTATTTTTTGCTCTCTCCCTCCTTATTTTGTCAGGTTTGGGATTTGAAGATGGAAACAGTTTGCTACCAGTCCAGTGTATTATCAGGTACTCGACAAAACGTTGTGCAAGAGTAAGTGATGCAAATGGAATAAAATGCTCACAGAGTGTGCTTGTCAATTTTAGCATCTCCATTGCTGAGTGTGTGTTTCCTGGAGAAGAGCAGACAGCTTGTCACTGGCTCTGCTGAAGGACAGGTTAGTAAGAGGCATTGAGAGGTACAGACTCATCCAACCCTTACTAATCAGAAATCACATCTGTTACAAATCTGCTGCTGGTGTTCTAGGTGTGGAGCTTCTCGCTTTCTGCAAAAAAATGTAATTTGACAACAAGACTGGACCTTCAGAAGATCGAGCAAAGACACCATAGGCATCTGGACATTGTGGCAGGTCAGCCTGGCGGGCTTCCAGGTGAGGAAAGATATCCGTTTACATTTTGATTAAACTATTTCCCTTGCCATCTCTCAAGCCTTTGAATCCAATAGGCTATTGTTCTTTTTCAACTGGTAAATCACTGTTAAAAATCTTTGCAGATGTTCTGTTTTTGAAGCAGCCAGACACAGTGGAGACGACAAAGCCAGTTCTCAGAATGTCTGCTTACAGGGGACATCAGGAGCAAGAAAGGTAAACAACTGATGGAACTAGGAATTGGTTTCCATCTAGTGGCTGAAATGCATCACCTGATTTACCATCTTAAATCAGTTCAAGTTCACTTTCATTTGCTATGGCAGAATACATTTATGGCTGTTTTTGTTTAATTTGATTCAGCCATAGTCAACTATCTCGTTTGCATTGCTAGATCTCGCCTATACTTTAAAACTGACCTTGTAGTGCTTGATTTGTCATTGTTTCCACAAGCTATGCTTTGTGAGTGATCCAGGAAAATGTCGTTTCATGAATGTAAATATATACTTGTCGTAAAAAACTTTTTTTCTCTCTTTTCTTTGCAATTAAAGCTCCACAGGTGTCATGCTGCCACAGATGTCTGGAAAGGATTTCGAACATTCTGTGTCTTTAGTAGTTTACAGAGGCTAATGGGCTATTTTGTGTTTCCATGGCGATAGCAGGAAACCACATATTAAAGGGTGGTTGAATTAGTGTTAACAGGCTCAGGCTATCCAAACAGTCGTTGTAGCTGTGAAGAGGCAGAAATGTGTTAAGCTGGGTCGCAGGATAGCTGACCAGAGCTGACAAAATGAAGAGCACCCCACTTAATTTTGACTTTAACTTTTCCACCTCAACAGGGATTTAGTATGTACGCTCTTTTCACGTGCAAAATAGAAGGTTCATAATGATCTTTATTCATTAGAGCAGTGATTTAGGTAGCATGTAACACTAGGACATTAAGAAGAATCCAGCTCTGAAAAGAGACCCCTTGGGTGCATTCATTTGTTGCTGGTGTCCTATGGCTGCCTATGCTATTTAGGTCGTTGTGCTGATCTAGCGGTTCTTATCTGTAGGTTGTAAAGCGCGGAGCCAGACCTCCCTCTTCTGCCACCCTGCTTTGTTTATATGGCAGGCAGCGTGAGGCAGCTTTGGCTCTCTGCTTCCTGTGCGTGATTTACTCTGATTTACTGCATTAGGTCAGGGGAAAATTCAAGCTTGGCCCAAAAAAAATGAATCCCAATTGGCTTCTTTTTTTTTTTTTTCACCAACGCACAGTGTTTTTCTTTAGTATGCGGTTACGTTGTCTTCCCATCTTAAATGTATTGAAACCTCCTAGACGAGAAAGCATGCAGCATTATTTCACCATCTGGTTCCCTGTGCCCTCATTCAGAGAGAATAGCTGGTTATGGATGGGAAGCTCGGATGGCTTGTACCTGGTTGACTTGGCTACTTCTGAACTGCTCACCACACTGTATTTTAAAGGTACAGTAGACAGCGACTGCAATTCAGTCTGTGTGTGGGACATACAGTATCCTACTTTTCCATCCCAATTTGATGCTCGATAAAGAGAGGGCCACGTCTAAGATCCGATCTGCTTAACAGTGTCGTTTTTTGGGGAAGTATTGTTTATGGATTCCTTTTAGAATATCGTATGTGAGTGTACATGTAACTCATCACAGACATCAGTCACAAGGTTGCAGGAAAAGACTATTGGGAAAGTAGCCTTTCGGTAGATTATATTTTTAAACGTTTATGTTATTTGAGAAATACACAGTTCTTTAAATATTTGACAGGTACAATTAGTACAGGCTAACCTTTTAGAAAAATGTACAACATACCCCCACAGTGCCTCTGATCACCTCCTAAATCCCTTGTCACTATGCGGCAAACATTCTGCAGTAATATTTGGTTATGCCACAGACAGTATGTAATCAACGTATTTTCCCCTTCTAGATTCCTCCAACTTGAGCATCACTTTTGCAGGTTCATGGGCTCTATCTCAAGGGTTAAACAACAACGTGAGTAACTCCATTTATGAAATGATAATCATGCAGTTTTTATGTGATTTTTGCTCCATATTTTTTTGCCCTGATCTTCCTGACATTCTTTTTTTTATGTAATGTTTTTATGATGGACATATTTTAAAACTCATGAATCATGAATAGAACACAGCTTTAGTATTTGCTCTTGTATCCTGTACTTGACTTGGAATATTTTGGGGTCCCTGTGTTCTGAACCCATGCCACTTTTATAACTCTGCAATTAGCAGTTTATGGTTTCACAAGACCAGGGTTATGTGAGATGTAAAGGTTTTACTAGATATGACTGCGGCTTGGATCCCTAAAGGAAAGTAGAGTTTTTTCTGTTCCAGCCGAAAGCCAATTATGTGGTACCGTGCAAAGTAAAAGCATCACCCGCTGTCTCGCCATTGGTTTCTCTCAATTGTGCAATTTTTTTATGTCATGTTCTTTCTTTTTTATGCAATTATTCTTGAAAGATATGTTTCAGTTTGTTTTGATTGAGTCATTACTTGTTTAGACCAAATCCTCATGTCTGTGTCTTGCAGATGGTGTGCCTTGTGAGCTCTTTATTTGACCCCTGTGTGGCTGTGTTAGAGGTGAGATTGCCAGGGTCCATGGACAGTCTCTGTGACCTCCTTGGAAAAGCCTGGCTCGAGAGAGGAGGCTTTACTGTCATTCCAAGGTAATCCTTCCCTTCAGATCAACTCCACAATTTACAAGAAGAACATGATCAGTTCAGTGTGTTATTGACTGCATGGTTTGTTGCAGTACAAATAGGCATATTAAATTAGGAATGTTGACGCATGCAACACTTCAAAAGGAAACGCCACAAATGGAGCCCTTTCTGCTCCCTCTCACGCAAAGTCTGGCTACCTGACTAGCTCTCAGCGTGAGGGCATGTTAGGTTATTTAATACCCAGCAGCCTCCCCCTCTCCTGACATTTCCATGTTAACTTAAAGCTTTCTACCGCTCTGGTTTTGATGAGTCAACAATTCTGCAGTTCTCCAAGAGAGAGAGGCCACTAATAACCTATAAGTATGGAAAATACTACCAGGATTATTTTCCCTGTGTTCCAGAGCACCCCCAGTGGTGGATTCTCCTTTGACTGCTGAATTAAAGAAGAGGGAACCAACTGCTCCCAAAAAGAAAGGTCAGTACTCACGGCATTAGTGGCTTTAAGTCATAGGTTCTCATCCTCTCATCCGCTAACGCAGGCACACTCCAGTTGACGCAATATTAGGCCCCAGTGTTGGGGTTAAAAACACATGGTCCATTTGATTCCTTCCTTTATGACCAGCATGGTGACTGCTTTGTTTGGCTACAAGTCGTCTCTTGTGAGCAGTATATTTCCTGGATGTTTTTTGAGCGTTAGCTCTACTGACAACCTCGTCATTGTCAGTAAATAGAGACAATGGACAAAACAGATTTTTGTCTCGAGTAAGTTGATGTGGCATAGATCTTTCAGTTCCATCTCAATCCATCTATTCCACATGCTGCAGGGCTGCAGTCAAGTCGTCAAACAAATTGCTTGATCGTGGTTATCTACTATGCAATGTATGTATGTGTAAAAACTAAGGAATACATATATCTTTATATACATGTATACAAGGAAACAAATCCTTTTAGGTTAACAAAGCTCTCTCCAACTGGTCCGTGGTACACTGTATCATTAGCTTCTGGCAGCTCTGAGCTTCTTTGTAGGGGACAGTAGCACATGCTGTGGTTTTCATGCTGCCCTTTCGTTTAGTTATTGTTCGGAAAGGTGCTTTTAGAGAGCATGACTCCCAAGAGTTGGAGCAGAGGGGGTTTTCTGGAGCCAGACGTCGAATGGGTTGAGTTTGGAGCTGGTGCGTGACTTAAGCTGTGGGAGACAACAAACCACAAGTATTTACCGACTCATGTTTCCCCCATGTTTTTATTCTCAATGGTATCTATCTACTGCATGTAGACGTGTGCACTCGCAGCTGGCTAGATCCTTACTTATGGAAAGTTTTCTTTTCCATTGGGAGCCTGATGTAGAATCTTTGTTGTTTCCATAGTGAAATCCACGGACAGCTCTGATTGATTCCTGCTATTTGATTCAATGCTGTTATGATTTCAAAGTGTAGTTGGAGCAGTCTGATGTCAAAACTCTCATTGCATGGCCTCTGAATAACCGAGATGTGTTTTCGGAGAAGCTAGCTGCTCACTAGTTGGCACCAATGTCATGAGGTGTGATCCTTGAGATGTATTTCCTAGATTAACCTGTTTTATGACGAAGAGAAGAAACAGCATTCTCTCATGTCCAGATGGGACTCCAATCCTTTCAAGGTGTCTCCCCTCCTAAAATAGCTGACTTTATAGCATGGATTGACTACTTGGGGGCTTGAAGGATTTGAAGGACCTGAAACATAGGGCTTGTTTGTCTTGAACAGTACATAACTTACATAAAAGTAAATTGCTGAGATGCCTCAGAAATGCAATACGACCGTCAGGTGATACATTTCTAATACTCACATTATTCCAAGCACGCACTTTAGGACACGTGTGGATCTTAACATGTGTCACGCTCATTACCCGAATAAGCTGTGCCTGCCTCACATGCGATCATGACGTTATGGTTCCCCTCCAGAACAGGATCCGAGGGACTTGGTTGTAAAAATACAGCTGCTTGTCAGAGACACCAGCTTGATTCCATCTGACACCCTTGCCTGTAGCCACAGGGCATCAGCAGCAGCTTCTACCCCAGAACTTCCCCTCCTGCATTGGGCACAGGGAGATGGACAGGCTGGAGGAAAACTCTTCAGAGTTTCCACAGAAAGAAACAAGAGAGTGTGAGTGGTGCTGAGCTCTCGAGTCTGAGTGCCAAGGCTCTGTCTGACAGGCCTGACTGATTGACTGAAACCGCAGTACGAAACTCTCCATCTGAGAGTGCAGAGTACCAACCATTTCCCCCCATTGCCAATCGCAGTTATCTGTGTTGCTGTCTCCTATTTTAGGGAGTGTATTTTATTATGTGCAGACCTCTTAAAACGTATCGCTTTGACGCTCTGTAAATGTTTTCACTGGCCTGTCCTCTTTTGGCTTGGCCTTAAGGCAGCAGCCAGGTCTGATCCTCACCAACTCCCAGTGAATGTCATCTCCTTTGTCAGGCCCCAGTGTTCTGTCCCTATCAGCCCCTTAAACCTCCGACAGGTCCTCAGATAGCCTGTCCACCAGGTTTCTGAAAGGTATCTGTTTAATATATAGATACAGAGGGAGGAGGTTTTTTGTTACTGCCTAGATGAAACGCTATAGCCGTGCTTGCTATTGTTACACATTCTTCCAGGCTTAAATTTTACTTTGTACTTAAATCTTTATTTTCGTTGGCTCCACTTTAAAAAAATCCACCCGAGTTGAGCCCTGAGAATGGAGACTCCTCTCTGATGCTGGATTTTTTAAAATTCCTTGTAGCTGAGAAAGCAGTCTTGGAAACGTGATTTGTTCTTTGAAGCAGTTCTGTTCGCTTTAGTGTCTCGTAATCTTTAAGTTGAATGCCTTAAATCCTCCATTGTGTTTCTTTTCATTCTGAAACAGTTCAATTACCCATAGATTTATTTTGAAATGTACCTACCTTCCCTAGCGAATTGCCACTCTGTAACTGTTGATTGACTTTAATTTAAGTTTTTTTTTTGTTTTTTTTTGTGACTGGAGAAGTGCCTTTGGAAAGCGACCATTTTAATGGCTGTGGAAAAAGTGAGCAGGCTATAGTGAAGGGATGTCCCTCGACAGGGAGGAACGGTGGGTTCCATATCCCACAGAGGCTTTACACAGCTCTGAGCTGTCTCCTGACAGCATGAAATAAACAGCCGCTATTGCTTATTACCAGTGTTTCCACAACCTGCCAGGACAACCACAGGAACAACACCGATATGTCATGTATACTGCCGTAATTATGGCAGATTACAAAAAAAATCACTAGTAGAGCATAATTTAATGATGGATCATGGACAGCAACATCAGTACGAAGAGAACAGGTCTTTACTGCATTCATAATTTATTTGGATCTGCCTGTGTGGTTTGTTGTTACAGAGTCATGCCTTAATTGTCTGTGTTTTTCAATAGCCTGGTTTGCCACTGCCACCATAAGTATGTCTAGCCTTGGACAGCAAAACCTAAACATGTCAACTACAGCGTTTTTTTTATCAAGCGCAATCCCACCACTGCCATAAAGATGCCTTAAAGCAACAAACTATAGGGAATCCCTAGTAGTATTTGTCTTTGACCAAATAGAATAGCAGTTAATGGAGCAAACCGTGCTTCTCTCTCTCTTGGACCTGCAGTGGAAATCAAACTTAATCAGACCTGTTGCTTGTCTTTATCTTCCTTACATAGGTGGCGTGAAGGAACAGTCACTTGTCTTCCACTCCAAGGTGAAATCGTCAGGTTACGCAAGTTCACCTCCGTAGGTTGAGTGTGAAAAATGTGCCCTCCAGCCAGACAATTGGAACACTTGGAACGGACCTTTCCATCCTAATCAAATAATCAGCTTTTCCAGTGGCAACCTGTGGTATACGTTTTGCTTTCAAACAAAGCCCATTGACACAGGAACTCAAGGTTATTTTATACAGTTGCCCATAACAACAGGCAAATTCACCATATACTGTATATTGCAATAATTTAAGTGTCCAAGCCTAAAAGGCTGTTGCATTTATTATGAGATACTTTGCAATACCACAGTAAAAGCCAGATCATTTGTGTATTATTATTATTCATAAAGAAAATATGATGAACATAGAAAACTAACGCAGTATTGTTCAGAGTGACATAATGGCACACAGTAGCTTCATCATGAGATTTGTGTTTTTATTGATTGTTTTTATTGTTTTTATTATTTTTATTGTTGGGGTTTGACAGATAAATGCTGTGTGTTATTTTTCTAAAGGCCTAGACAGTAGCAATTTGTCACAGTCTAGATTCTCTGTTTTGGACTGTTCTATGTTGAAATTGGACCTACGATATGTTTCTTCTATTCCCTGTTTTTGCTTCTGGATCCAAATCTTACACTTTTCTTGGTCAGATTTTATATGGAATATTCTGAACGTGTCATTAAACCAACTCTTAATACATTTGGAAATAATTAGGTTGCATAGAAAAATAAATTACCAGCAGCATTTTGCATTATGGTTTTCTTAAGTAGTACAAAAGATATGGATTATGTTATAGTTTTATAGTAAGCTTATTGTTTGTTTTAACAGAAGGGCCATGTTTACACCGAAGACCAATGTCCAACAGACTCCAGGGACTACCAAGACGGGCAAGAAAAAGTAAGCAACCAATTTTAGAGAAATGGTCTTATGTTTCTATTTTTTGATACTAACACTACAATCTTTATTACAGAGGGTACGTCTTCAGAGATTACCCAGAAGACAGCGCAGTGCCCAGTGTTTTGCACGCTCACTTAAGCACTGCCAAGACGCCCACTCCAATTTACTGCTTTCAGTACTCAGGTACCTCGTTAGTCAGTACAAAGGTACTTAGTTTTAGATATTTGGTGTCCCTTGATGTGCTTTACTCCAAATCATAAAAAAGGCTATAATGACTATTTTTCATTTCTTCCTTTCCTTGTCTCTGCCCAGGCGATGGAAAACAGATCCTGTGTGGTCTGGGAGACAGCTCTGTGTTATTGTACAAGTCCTCCCTCACTGGCGATCCAGCTGTCTACACAGGTAGTGTGCAAGAGTCATGGGATTACAAACTTTGGGCCTGTGTTTTGTTTGAATTTAACACAGTTTTGGGTTCAGAATTACCTTCATCTACTCTTTCCTCACTTTTCTTGGAATACGTAAAAAATTGGCAATGGGCGGAAATCCACTGGACATAGGTTTTCGTCCCTCTTTAGGCCAGTTAGGTTGATTGTTTATTGAACATGGGTCCTTTACTGGTATCAAAGCTGTCAGTCATTGAGCGAAAAGAGAGCTGAGATTTATGGAGTAACCCTGTACTCGTTAGTTTATTTGGACGCAGAAAATGTTTTTCTTTTCTCTTCTTCATTTTTAGAAGGAATCCACTTTGGTCAGATAATGAATAATTAGTTGAAATAGACACGAATGCAATTTAAACTTACTCACTTAAGATGTTCAATCCATGACCCATACCAATGAAAGTGTCTGAAGAATCCCTGCAATTAATGATAGATTATAGTTGAATTATGTTTTCCTCTTAAGGCCTATATATATATTATTTTGTTGTTAAAGTTGTATACATTTACAATTCATGGTATTCAACCTGCCTTACAGATGTGGTACGATTAAGTGAATACTATAAATTGTATCTTACACTTTGATTTAGGCCTACCTTATTTTAGTTGGGCTCCTGCACCTTATTTGAAGCAGATCTGTGGCTCAAGATAAAAGCCTCCATGGAAGACCCAAATATTCACTTACTTAGCTTTTACTATCAACCTTCTAGATAAAAAAAATGTTTGCTCCATTTGCAAAGCCTTCTTGCTTTTCTGCCAATGCAGGAATGTGAGGGGGCACACCGGTTATTGTCTTCTGAGAAGAAGGGGAAAATAAATCGTAAGGAACAAAGATCACCGCACAAAATGTTATTTTTTTAGAACATTTGTGAACAAAATGCAAGAAATGTTTGAGTCTTCCAGCATTCCAACGCTGCGGTGTTTACAACACGCTGCTGGTGTCAATCATCCTGATTTGCAGAACTGTCCAGAGTACGCTCATAAGATCTTTGATCCTGGTATCTGGCCTTGCACACACTTGAAGGAAAACAAGTGTATTGAAGGATGCGATTGAGGGGAATTACCGTCTGTGTTTAGAGGACAAGCTCCAGAAGAGGGCAGCAGAGATAAGACGAGGTGGCCAAGAGGTCAAACTAAACCTCTACTCTTCTACTTGACTGTCCGAGAAAATACTACTGTAGATGCTTTGGGACGCTTCACCTCATGCACCGGGACATTGCAGAACCTGTGTTTGGATGTATCTGTGTGTTATCCAGGCCACGACAAGGCGGTGAACAGTGTGAGCTGGAGTCACAACAGACGGTGGTGGCTGAGTGCTTCAGAGGACCGCACACTTCGACTGTGGCCCTCTGGAAGTCCCGAACCTGCTATTACACTGGTATCCTGCCCACTCAGCACAATTTACATACAGTCACTCTACCCACTCGCACACACACACACACACACACACACACACACACACACCTCTAAACACAGTCACAATGTTGTCACTCCTCTATAACATGCTTTCTATTTGTATCTTCTTTTATTGACTACGTATTTGTTTTTCAGTGCACTCAAACCGACTAAGAGGTAGTCCATCTTTTTTTACACGTTGACACAAGACTTTCCTAATGCACTTTTTCCAGTGTTAACAAGTGTAGCCTCATTGGAATGGAAGAGCCGCCTAGCTAGTGAGGCTGATGTGATAGAGTGTGTCTCTTGGCCTGGCTATGTGAGACTGTCAGAAGGAACATCTGCTCTGACTGAGGTCCAACCATTCAGGACTTTGAGCATGTGCAGATTCTCTTCACTTCCTCATACATTCTTAGAGATCCCAGACCGATGCTATTAGACAGTATGGCTACTTCCGCAGGCCAGGCCAAAGCAGAGTCTCTCTCTGCACACCCAGTACAGATCTGTTCCTTTTAATGAGACGGGTATCAGGTTACTTTTGGCATGGCTTGTAGAGCTGCAGCCTTTGATTAACTTCACTGCAGTGAGGCACCTCTACGATAGTTAGATTGCTTGCGTTATCTATAGAAAACGTCATTATTAGCAGACATTATTTATGGCATTGGAGTAGTAGTGTCTTTTTAGAAAGGCACACCATGTTGTGTAACGGGTTGTATTTCCACAGGCTCCTTACTGAAGTCTGTCTGAAGTGTAGATTAGGTTAGATGGAATTCTGTATTTCCAAAGGCTCTACTGAAATATATCTGATGTCTAGGTTAGGTTAGATGGAATTCTGGACTGAATAGGTTTCTGATGAGCCATGACATTCTATCAGTCAGTTTGTTGTTGGCCCTAACAGGGCCCTCAGCTGTCCTTTCCCTTGACCACACCATCACTTTAAACATGGCAAGATTTCCTTTCATTAGTTCCTTTTTTCCACATGGGAAAAAAGATACATTTATTTTTCTTGACAACTCAAAAGGTGTTTTTTGAGAGAGTGAGAACGACATGGAGAAAAGAGAAAAGGAGTGATTCCTTTTTTTTTTTTTTTGCTTTATTCTAATGCATGCTCTTTCCCTACTTCTTTTACTGCTGGCATGGTAAAAGCCTGCTTTTCAGGGAACGTACCATTGTTGAGACTGATTTAATGTTCATACAAATTATACTCTTCATTTAGGGACTCAGCTGGGAGCCTTCCTTTTTCAGCCACAACCTCTGCCTGCGTCTTCCAGATTTGTCTGACAATCGGCTGACCTAGTCCTTGCCGGAGATTATTAACTTCTTTAAATAACTTGGTCATTGATACCGCCCCCCAACAATTACAGGGCATCCAATGATAGAGAAACAATTTGATCTTGCAATATTGTGTTATTAATCGGAATGTTTTTCTATTTCATTCAGGCGACTGATAAATTCTCCAAACCTATAAAGAGTGCTCAGTTTTACTACTTAGACAAATTTGTGCTGTTGGCTTCTGGGCCCTCTCTACATTTATACCTATATCACCTGGACAATACACGTGATGACATCAAAAGGTAATGCTCCACATAGTTATAATGCATATGTTTCCCTGCTGTTTAGATTCTCAGTGACAGCCAAAAAGTAAAAGTGTAAGTAAATTATAACTGATGTACTCCGTGATTTGGGAAAAACAAGAGAGTGAAATACAACATTTGGTATGTAATGTGCCCTATTAACTTTCTTACCTGGAACTCCAGACTGGAGCAGAATGTGATAGATCTGGACATGATCCTCCTGTTTAACGTATGAATATTGAAATGAAAACGTTCTACCGACAGAGTGAGACAAACAGACACAGATGGAAACAGACATAATCTGGCAGCCAATACATCCTGTTTATGATCACACACAGGTCCAGCTTCTATCCTCTTGGCGTTGATGTTGTAATTCTCCTCAAATATACAACCACCAACGAGCAGAAGACTTGTTGTGACAAAACAAACAAAAGAAACTGAAAACTGGAAATACGTTCTTGACTCTATCCTTATATGGATGTGATGGTGACCATAGCTATTTAATGGACATGCTCATTAAGTGGGTACAGAGATCAAATGTTTGTACAGTGGTGACGAGTGTGGCTCACTGTCTTAATGTCAAGCGCATTTGGTTTCTTGCCGGCTGATTAGACGACAGCCTGTTTTCAGTCAGACCACACCACAGACTTGCTGCTGACACTCAACACTACCCAAACTGCCCAGCCCCGTACTGTAAGCTGTCAAGCCTTGTTCTGCCAGAGACCAGGCAAGAAAGCAAAGGGCCCTATGCCACACATAACAGATCCCGCTGCCGCTTCCCCTTTCAATCAGTGGAGTGTTGTTATCCTGGTCCAACTCGTGATTAACCACCACAGATGGAGCGGTGGTCCATCACATTAGGCTGGGCCTTGTTGGAGACCAAGTTTGAATGCTCTCATGCTGTTTAAAGATGGGAGCAGCTGTCATATTAACATGTCATACGATGTTCCTGCTTTTCAATTTCAGGTATCAGGAAAAAAGTGTCATCAAGATGGCAAAACGTTTCGAGACCACTTCAACTACAGACATAACTGCCGTTTCCGCCGTTAACGATTTCTTCTCTTGTATCCTTCCAGATTATTTGTATTTATTTATTTTTTTACAGTTTCGCGTTTGATCAAGTCCAAAGTTATCGATATAGTATTTTGATATTTGATATAGTAATTTGATAGAGTCCAAAAGCGACAAATCAGGAGCATGTTGTCCAGTGATGCCTTTGCAGCCGCACTACAACAAACAACTTGTCAGTCAATTTTGTTGATGCCCTGATGGACAACATGCAGCGATCCCTCAACTTTTAAATTCTAAGGGCTTCTGATTAGAGATGTGCTATTATGTCATGCAGACATCCTCCTCACTGTCCTCATTGGCGTAACAAGTTGCTCACATATGTTCTGTATGCAGGGCCGCCACCGTTGGTCTTGGCAGCAAGTCATCCGTATCTCTTGCCTTTTTTTGAAGAATTTCTCAATCCTTAGTGCTTGTTAAAAGGTTTTACAATGCTTTTGTTTCGTATTAAATCCACTAAACCCTGAAGCCCAATGCAGTGTTAGGAATAACAGGACCCTTTTCATGAGGTATTATGAACCAGTGTGCAAGGCAGCCGACAAAGTGGAAAGTAGATAGATGTTTGGGTATGATTTTGTCCAAGTTCTGCTTTGTTCAGGGAATATCCTTGGACTTATTCTCAGGCATTTCGATCCATTCCTGTCTATCTTTAATTGAATGCGTACTTGTTTATAACCTTTTCTTAGCAGCCATTTCAGACATAGTGTTGACTTGTGGTTGCGACCGCTCCATCCAGGTGTTTGACATGAATAAGGGCAGTGTCGCCTCTGTGCTACCTGATGCCCACAGTCGTGCCTCCCACTGCGTCACTCAGAACATGGTGAGATCATCGCTGTAAATAAATGTCCTTTTAGCCATTCATGTATTGCTGTTATTAGGGTTATGTGTTAACTGCAGTGCATTTATGGTGAATGTATAAGTAAGTGCTTGTCATGTATTTGTTTACTTTTACATTCTAGACCATACTGAACCTATTAAACATTAGTATGTGAGCACATTCACTCTAGGCTTAAAAAAGCTTTCAAATAAATGAGGGAAATCACACATCTAGTTCCTCAAAAGATGTCACTATATGGGTGTTTCAAGTAAAGCCTTTATAGATTGTTTGCAGTCCATACCATAGACGCCTAGTTTTCACTGCGGGGTTTATCAGCTACAATGAGGAAACTTACTGGAAAAATATGATGGAAATGTAATCATTACTATGATTATTATCAGAGTGAAGAGTCATATGGTAAAAATGGGCAAGCATAAGGATGTGATGGCGATTTTGACAAGAACTGCATTGTGATGGCTGGACGACTGGGTCAGAGCATCTCTAAGCGGCAGGTCATGTGGGGTGTTCTCTGTATGCAGTGGTTAGTTCCTACCAAAAGTAATCCAAGGAAGAACAACTGATGAATCGGTATCAAGTAGACAGAATGGAATTAAAAATGGGCCCTGAACAGAGAACACCGTGAGCGAGCTGTGGCTTGAGCTGGCTGTGGTATGGTGACACCCATCCTCCATCATTGTCTGAACTAAGTCTACTCCTTGGCAGTCATGGCTGATCTTACGTAAGATATGCAGCTTACATAAGGAGAATCCTTTTTTTAAGGGATAATAGTGTCTGTATTTGGTGTGAAGGACGAAGGCCATGCCGAGACAATTTGGTGAGATAGTTTCCGAGACTCGGCAAGCCATCATCAGTACCATTCATCTAGCCTAAGCTTCTGAATGTAAATCTCTGGTGCCTGAGAACCCCCGACTTACAGCGTGGACAGATGTAATCGAACCGCTGTTAGATTATGAGGGAGTCCTCCTTGCATAATTGCATTCCACGATCTGCCTCGTGTACGTGTTGGTATTTGTGTGTGTGTGTGTGTGTGTGTGTGTGTGTGTGTGTGTGTGGCTTTACTCCCTGCAGACTGCATTGAACCAAATGTGGAGCCAATTAGCGGCTGCCTGAAAACTGGACAGGGCTTGAATTCACAGCCGACTTGCTGCTGAGGAGGGGATGTATGAAAAAAATATGTCGAGAACTGTTCCTGCATTACCCGTCATGGAAATAGCATGTGCTCCATAAATGCATACATGTCAAATAAATTACACAACCCCATAGGTTACGCATATTATTCCAGTTTCCAAACCTTGCTGTCAAATGATTTCAACATGTTACAGTACAACGATGTGCAGTTTCTTACTTCTCGTTGAGCTACAAGAATTATTGCCACTCTGTAACCACAAGAATTTTCTACATGTAGTATAAATTGTCCGGAGAATTTTATTTTGGTCAAAATGTCTTGAAAAATTGACCATATGTTTGGCGACAGTAAAGTGGAATTGGGTGAATCTATGCTGGAGGAGTGGGGAAGGATGTACCAGATGACCCCGTTGTCTTCTAAAGAGGGCCTTGAGCACCCCCCTATTGTAGCTGCTTGCAGCAGGCCTGGCTACGTCACTTTGGGTCAGCAGGGATTAGCAAGGCAAACTGTCCCTAGTAGCCTGGATTAAATGTGTTAACCTACCGGTGAGCATTCAGCTGGGAGGCACTCTCCCACACCATGGCCTGTGTCCCTTACCGTAAAGACAGCTGCTCCCTGTCACGCCAACCATTGTGTGCAGTTCACTCTGGGCTGCCCACGGCGTGTTGACTCAGCTTGGATGTTACGTCAATGTGGAGTCTTGGACTTGGATGCCTCATGGGCTGGTAGGTTGGGGCCCTAAGGCCCGCGGGTTAATGCCTGAGGATCAGAGGGATTGCCCAGGCCTGGAGACAGCATACATAACATCACCTCGTCTCCCTTCCCTTCTTTTCTCTCAGTCTGTCCCAGCTAAAAATGAAGGGTCTGTGTGCGGCAGCCACCGCTCCCACTTCAACTTTCCATCTTCTCCTGGGCTAAGATCACCTGGAAATTGTCAGGATGGAACACTTCTTGGAAAATGGAACTGGAAATGCCCTCTCAGAGTCACTTTCCCACACTATTACTGGAAATATATGCAAAGAAAACTTCAACTTCAACCCCTCCATTCACCCCCTCAAACACACACACACACACAGTCTTCGTCATCCCTTAATCTGGGATGAAAGTCATAAATTGAGCCCATGAATAAGATGTATTGGTATGTTGAGAAGTCTGTTTGTTTTACTGGGGAGATGGAACACAGCTTGGTCCAGTTGTGTCCTTTCCCTAGTGTGGTGGATGGAGAATAGGGATCACGCTTTCCCTTTCAGTTTGACCTGAGACAGATTTATGTAGCCACCTGAAAAGGAAGTCGACACAATTGTGAAATATTATGGTAGTTTTTTAATGAAGTGGAATGAAGTGTAGCCTATATGTTTGTATGCATCTCCCACAGGGCTCAATTTTCAGCTCGCAGGCTCCAGAGTCCTACAATCTCTTTGTTACCAGTGCCATCACAGATGGTCTGAAGATCTGGGACCTACGGACACTCAGGTAATGTTGGACCATTCAGCCCGGCTCTCGCCATCTTACTATTGCAATTAACACCCAATTATATGCAATTATTTGTAGTGTAATGGTATTTCAGAGATTTATTATTTTATTATTTACTTTATTTACAAGATAAGTAAATTGAGAACCAGTTTCTCACTTACAATGACGACCTGGCCAATAGGCTATCAGGCATAAAACAAACGACAAAGTAGACAAGACATAATACTACAGCACAGATTAACAGCGGCAAACATCAGTTAACAACATGTTTATGAGAACATTGATAGGTGATAAAATGGTTCCATTTAAGTCTGGATTGAAACTAGCCCACTTTGTTAATATATTCTGCTCTGATACCTATACCCATTGCATTGACACATGATGTCTCTTTAAGAAGTATTTTTGAAACACTTGCTTACTTGCTGAAAACTGGTGCAGTCACTAATACTTACTGGTTTTCAATTTTTTTTGACATTTTGAATGTCTTAAAAAGAGGTTTGTCTGTGGGTAAAAGGCATTTCTTCTCAACTTGGGACTTGCTGCGGGGAATTTAAAACATGTCTTTCACAGAGAACTGGTGCTACTTCTCCCTTTTTCCAACCACAGCCTCAGTTAAGCGAGATAGATCTTGGCAGTTGCCGCCATCCAGCTGTTGCTGAGTAAACAGAGATTGTGCCACCTCATCCAACTTCAACGGGAAAAACACATTGAGGGGAAAGCTGTAGGTGCTGTAGGTTGTTCTCTGTCGAGAAGTCTTAAGGGTGTAAAACGGTACCTCTCCATATGGGCTCACTGTTCTCAGCGCTCTGCTGTTTTGACAAACATCTGTGAACAATCCGAATGGTTTAATTATCATTGGCTAATAATTATGTATTCATGGCATGTTTCATTTAGGATTGGGTATTATTGTTTCAGGCTAGGTGACGGTTGCCTTCTGTCAATCACAAACCAAATTAATTCTGAGATGCAATTGGTTGCCGGTTGGATTCCTATCCAAACAACCTGCCTCGCTATATTACATTTTTACAGCAAATATTCAGCACTGATTAGTAAAATGGTACGGACAGGTGTATTTGGATCTGTCTATGAATGTTTTCATTCTACATCATACAATTAGTGGATCAAGTAGCTTACCATATCAAAAGGTAGACTTGTCGCTCTCTACTATTGTGTAATTTTCCAAGTGTGCATTTTGTCACATTGAGAAGCATTAGTATTTTGGTATTTTAGTTGGATAACGTTTGTGTGAGAGACTTGTTCCCTGTTAATCTTCTCATACAAAGTGCTACTCTGATATGTGTGCATGGTTTACAGGTCTATTGCAGGTGCTTAGGCCTGTCATTGTGTAGCCCACACCTTACCTGACTGCTTGAGGTGAAACACATGGACACATGTATCCGAGAAATCTCTCTCTGTCGGTCTTAATTTCTTTATTGTCGATCCTCTCTTTCCTCACTCTTTTTTTGCTCTCTGTCAGGGCCTGACCAATGACAGCTTTTGTCTGTCTTAAGAATGTTTTGTGAGTTTATCTAGTATTTGCAGCTTATGTTAACCTTGGCCTGATACTGGTAGAGTGTCCATTCTTTTGATAAGAAGATATTTTTTTCTAGATTAGACAATTATGCAAATTCAGGCTAACAAAAACATTAAAGCAAGCCGACAGACTGCAAGACAGTCACACAGTACAATTCAACACAATGTAATATTTGTACAGCATATTTAGTCTGGGTAGACCTTCAATCTCTTTACATGATATCTCAATCAAATGCCAACTCATATTAGTAATATCTATTGAGGTGGGATTTAAAAACATTGGTTGAAATTGACTCTTTAGACAAAAGGGTGCCTGATGGCTTAATGCCCTGTGCCCCTGAGGAATGGTTAAAAGTATTTTGTCAGCAAAGAGAGCGATCTGGCATGAAAGGAGTTAACAGCTCTACCAAACAGGAGAGGGTGATTGTGTGTAAGACGTTGTCTGTTAATAGTATCATTTAAAGATGTATGTGATAAGACATGGGAAGCCAGTGTAGGAGTACTGGTGTGATGTGTTCTAGCTTTGTTTTAGTCATTCACTCACATAATTACATTGTGTCAGTTATAAGACAAATTCAGTTCTCCTATGGTTGGTGGGCTTGAATCGTTGCCATTTTTGTCAGGAAATCATAATAAAGGGTTGTCTGGCAGTCTAGACACCATTAAAACTATTAATTTATTGTGTTATTGTCCTGCTCCATAAACATTGATGATGAATGTCCGACCAGTAAAAGCTAGTTTGTGTAAATCACTTTATATGGCCATGTTCATTGTGCTACTCTATTAATAGAGTAATGCACTCATTAGATCCAAGTCTCCGGTTTATAGTCACTTTAGGATGGGTTAAAGAGTTGGGCTAATATGCCCTCAGTGCACTTTAAATTCCCTGATTAAACTGTAGATTTAGCAGACAAACCACAATGGGAAAGGTACGTTTCACTCAGTGGAAACTCTTCAGCTTCCTTTTTTTCAGCCTAGTTGCTTTGGAATACCCACTCTTATACCCACCCCACACATCCTCGGGCAGAAAGAAATATAACTCTGGTTACATGTAACTCCCAACGAGTACTCAGACTTTCTGTTCTGTGGGTATACTGACATTTAAAGCTTGCCTCTGTCGGTTTTATAAGCCGTGCAAACCACTGGATTGACCACTGTTTATTTTGTTCCAC
This sequence comes from Galaxias brevipinnis, assembly GCA_036023535.2. Taxonomy (NCBI): domain Eukaryota; kingdom Metazoa; phylum Chordata; class Actinopteri; order Galaxiiformes; family Galaxiidae; genus Galaxias; species Galaxias brevipinnis. The sequence continues at coordinate 32,011 of JAVQIZ010080890.1, forward strand.
AATTTTGTATCCCATCACACGTCATTGTATGCATATGTGGCCACTCTGCATTTCCAAATGATGAGGCAAAGCTATTCAACAAACCATCCCCTATCCGTTTGTGCTTTGTAACTCGAGGGAAGTTTAGTGCATCAGTATGCTTCATAAGATCTGTGCTGCTAGAGTAGGGGAGCATTTGGCCAGGCTAGTATTTGTCTGTTTGCTCAAATCTGCTCAAAACATGTTAAAGTAACACTACAATGTAGCCTTACATGATTCCTTTGAATAAAGGAATCGATTGTACTGCTTTTGGCCCCACTAACTGCTCTTTGCCATGCACTCTGCCAATAGAAGGAGTTACATCATTCAACTCGAGGGTGCATGGAAAGTTAAAACACTTTTGACATGTTTGCAGGAGGACAGCACCGTCCCCCTGTGTCTCTGTTATGAAGCGTAAGTGTATAGGGGCTGGCTATTAAGGGTACCGATGAGGAGCTATGATAAAGTCTACTGACGATCTTGATGACTGACTCAAACCCAGATGGATTCTGTGGCCTTGTAGGTAAGCGCCCAGGACACTGGTCTTTTCCGTTGCAGTCTGTGGTATCAATCATGCACATGCAGCGTTGTCATCACTCTCAGAGCACAGGGAGTGTGGGCTGGACTCGGCTCAGGTCCTTCTCTCTCAGGCGAAACATTGGGTCCGTCTCCAGTCCAAACACTGACCCAGAATTTTGTTTTATTAATAAGCACATATATCAGTTATTTGGAAGGGATATAGAAAAATTTAATAGTGTCCATGACATTTGTTAGAAATGTTGATGTTGCACTTTAACATTACCACAATAACAATAGTGCCACAAATGGATAGAACTGACCTATTTGGACACCCAGCCCCTCAGCATTCCTACTATTAAACATCATCTAGTTTAAGACAGTCTCTAATGAGATTAGCTTGTGTGGTGTCCAAAACATGCATTCACCAGTGCCTGTTAATTCTTTGGTCACAGCAACATCTTTGTCCATTAACACTGAGTGCAGCTCAGCTAGCCTGCAGTAGCAAGGTAAAGCCATTATACGCTGCTGTAACTTAAGTCAATGGGTTTTGGCGCTAGGGGGGCCGCTGGCCATGCACTCGCGTCGGTTTCCTGTGTTGCGTTTGGGTCATGCCTAGCTTCCTGATAGACACCTGGTGGCCTGCTGATAGGCTCACGCTCCAGGATGGAATCATACCGCTCCCTTATTAATCTCTGCATGGGGCCAGACTGCTCTGTTCTGGTTTCTGGCCTGCAGAGATACAAACGGCTCCAAAGTGGTATCGCTTACGTTAGTCTTAGTCTTTTTTATTGTTATCTCTCAAGGAGAAAATCAATTTTCAAGCAGTCAATTAAGTTCATTTCATCCACAGCATACAACAACCATACCAAAACAACTTTATACAAAACAAAGCATAGATTGTTAGCTACGGTATTAATGCAATTTAAAGGAAGGTGTAACATGCCGATACTCAAACATACTGTATATCTTATGTATATATCATACTGTATATCTTATGTATATCTTATACTGTATATCTTATGTATGTCTCATACTGTATATCTTGTGTATATATCATACTGTATATCTTATGTATATCTCATACTGTATATCTTTTATGAATTAGGTCCACAATTTAAAATCAGTTGATAGGTTTGGGTTTGTTATAGTTTATGATGATGTTTCTTACAAAACAGTCTCCATGGGATAGCTTTTCCTGTACTGCGTGTCTGTGACAGAGCAAGTCATAAACAAACACATAACCTTAAGTAGAATGTTTGTTATACCCTGCCACTTAGATTGCGTATCGGTGTGTGTTTCTGTATGAGCCGTTTTGAGCCGAGTAAAAAGGTTTCTCATCCATTGATGGATTACTATATTCCGATAAATTCTGTAACCACCCATTTATATGCAACAATCAAGGACAACACCTTAACTGACATTTGCACGTGTACACCTTAGCCAGAACTATTCATAGTTTATGTTGCATATGGTTAGTGCCACAGATCTGCTTGCCAAGTGTTCAAACGTCTAGTACATGCTGAAGTCACCGCTATTAATTATGTAGTTCCTAAATTGTCTGCAATCTTTTTGCACCCTTTATTAATTCACCAAATCTTATTTTGTTTTTACTTCCGCTTAGGTGTGTGCGTCGTTACGAGAACCATCTAAATCGCTGCCATCCATGCACGTCAGCCATCTCTCCGTGTGGCCGCTTTATTGCCACAGGCTCTGAGGACAACTACGTAAGTCATCCAAACGTTTTATACACTTCCTTATACACTCTCTCCTTACATGTACTTTCTTACCTGTGTAGATGTCGCGTTAAACATTCCTTTGTGTTTTGTGCTGACGTCAAGTGCCTTGTGAAAATGCACTGTATATAATATAATGTACATGAGTCAGAATGAAAGTAATATTACATTGTTGTGTCTAAATCAAAGCAAAATGTAGTATAGCACATACAGTCTAATCGCATAATCAGAAACACTTCCGGTGTACGTCACAGTCTTTTACATGTATTGTGGTACAGAACCATTAAGTCAATGACCTTAACACTAGTGATTATAGTTGTAACAGGAATTGCGTGAATGCAAAGAGTGTAAAAATGTTGCACATGAATATTCCCCTTCGCCAACCAAATTTGGCTTTGATCTTTATTATTCTGGGAATCTTCATTCTAAGTTGTTTAGAAAGATATAGCTTCATATCGTATGGCAAATTGCCCCAAAAAGGTATTCCAACTAGGAAAACCACTGTGAAGAAAAAGGAGCCACAGACGTTATAAGCCACTTTTTAGAGTGTGCTTTTAGGCTTGTTCAAACAATCTAGTTGGGAAACCACAGCCACACATCAGCAGGCTGTGTGGCCAATGCCAGTTCACAATCCCTTTCTCAAAGGACAGAGACAGAGTTCAGGGAGTGTTCAACAGTCCAACGTCTGTGCCTTTTATATTTCGATAAAGATGGATTTACAGAGAAACGCAGTCAATGCACGCTGGCATCCATTTTAAGACAGGGTTTGAGTTATGACTCCATTGTATTCTGGGTAATATTACCTCAAGATAACCCACTATTTTATCAGAAGCTCAGTGCACCTGGCCTTTGGAACTACCTAAAGCCTTGCTTCAATCAGTTGCATTGTTGAGTAACCAAGCTCTGTTGGTTAGTGCACATTCTGGTCAGATTACTTTTACTAACACAAACACCAAATGGCTGGAGACCAAAGGAGGGGCAGGTAAGAGGTTAGATAGACACTCAAAAGCCATATTTGACGATGACACATTGATTGCTCAATGATTTCATCAAATTTGATTGAATCCTTTTTCGCTTCCCATCCTCTTTGTCTTGTGTTGTCATCTGAAATTTTCCCCTGAAGATTTTTCTATTAATCAACAGCTATATGGCGGCACACACGCCTGGTAAGCCCAGTGCCAGAATTGTAAAACACAACGATTCCCTTGTTTTAAGACAACAGTGAAACCTCTATGATTGTCCAAGTTTTTTCTGAGTTTATAATGGATTAGTTAAGTAAGATGGTTACTTAGGCATAACTTTTTCTCAGATGTTAGTCCCAATCTGGCCATGTGACGCATCCTAAACATGCAAGCAGATCATTATGATGCCCGTTTATGATTGTTGACTTTTATGGCCATCACCCTTGGGCTTTCATTTTTCATTTTGAATATTTATCTGTGTTTATCCGAAACTCAGGGTTCATGACGCTCAGTGTAAACCCTGGACTGCAGGTCAAACCAACAGAATTATCCCACTACATGGTGAAATACGCTTGTTATAAAAAAAATTTTTGCTCAGCCAAAACACTCTGCCAGATTAATCCTAAATCAAAGTAATGTTATATCCTCTCAGTCTGTTTGTTTGAACCCATTGTTCTTCTATTTGTAATTGCTTAATTTGATATTATTAACACATTGAGCTTGATATCTACATGATATTTGAAAAAACAAGTCTTCAAAGACTTAAGAACTTTTAACAAGATTTCATCAAGCCATGCTTTAAATCTATTAGCAAGGCTCGAACAAAAACTACGGAAGGTCAATGTCAACCTCACCTACCATCCTATGGGAAGACTAAATTTGTATTTGCCCCAATAATCTCCCAATCAAACCTGAGCCTCTTTTCTGTTTAAACGGAATGCCACATGTATGTTGTGACGGGATGTTTTAATTACTTTTCCAGACGTATGATTTGTTTTTTTTCTCATATCCAAGCACCCCCCTCTCTCTCTCTCTCTCTCTCTCTCTCTCTCTCTCTCCATTCCCTCTTTCTTCTGGTGGATGTGTTTGGTAAGAGCAGTGGAATAATATATTAATGCTGAGGGTTGATATTAATGGCTGGGACTGAGAGTCTCCGTCGAGATAGGAGCCTTCCAGCATTTCTTGGAAGCTCACAACATGTTCGGTAGGCTGCACCATTCTTATTTGTTGCTGCCCTGAGACCTCCGTGAGCCAAAGGCATTTGTACTTGTCCTAATATATCATAACACAATCATGGAGAAAAAAAAACTTCTGGACTTTAAAAAAAAACTCTTGATCTTGTTTCACTATTTCTACCAAATAATAAGGCCAAAAAGTGATATAATTCCAGTGTGCTGTATGATTCGGCAACACATTTTTGTATATGATTTCAGAAACACTTGGCTTGTCTCGCACAGCTCCAAACATTGGCATAAGGTTTAAGGAAAATCCTGTCTCAACCTGATTGATTTAGAGAGTTGGAAGTGCTTTAAGATAGCAGTTTATGTTAAATTTGTGGTGTTCATAACACTGATTACAATATGCAGATTGAATTTAAACTAATGGCAAGCTGTTAATATCTTATTATCTAGATAAGATACAAAAGATAAGATTCTATACAAAGGCCTAATCCAACCGATTCTCCTCTGCTATTGCCCCTGTTTCTTTTCCATGTAAACTGCTTCCAACAGGAACAAACTCATACGGATAACGCTCATTGCCTCCAACATGATTGGCCTCCCCACTCCCAACTTCTCAGACCTCAACAGCAAAGCCATCACACGCAGAGCACGCATCATTGCACATGCCCCCAGACACCCCCTCAACCCGTTCTTCATATTGCTTCCATCAGGTCGCAGATACAGGTCTCTGGCCTGGAAACGGGCACGCTGTGGCAGGAGTTTTCTTCCTTCTGTCATAGCACTGCTAAACAATGTGTGTATATGTATGTGTGTATGTGTCTTTACCAGGCTCTGTACAGACTGTGGCAACACATTTCCTGGAAGGACAATAGATAATCTAATCTAGATGTTTAAAATGGTGCACACTAATGATGAGTCATGAATGTCCCACTGGAGGCCCCAGCCGTGTGGCCCCCTGCCTTATCGGCTGTCCAGATATGCCTCTGGTTAGGAATGAGGTGTGAATTGTCCAACGAGCCCAGTAGGGCTAAGAGACCCGTTGCCACAGAACCTTTAACCACAAACACTTTTATAGCAACCTTTCAGCCAGGGCACACACACACTGCCCAAACGCCCTTACAGCAACCTTTCATGCAGGGCACACACACACACACACGCTGGCCAAACACCCTTATAGGAACCTTTCAGGCAGGGCACACACACACTGCCCAAACACCTTTATAGCAACATTTCAGGCAGAGCACACTCACACACTGCCCAAACACCCTCATAGGTAGGTACCTTTCAGGCAGTGCACACACACACACTGCCCAAACACCCTTATAACAACCTTTCAGGCAGGGCATACACACACTGCCCATACACCCTTATAGGTACCTTTCAGGTAGAGCACACACACACTGCCCAAACACCATTATAGCAACCTTTCAGACAGGGCAAACACACACTGCCCAAACACCCTTATAGGTACCTTCCAGGCAGGGCAGGCACACTCTGCCCAAACACCCTTATTGCAACCTTTCAAGCAGGGGACACACACACTGCCCAAACACCCTTATAGGGAGCTAGTCTATTTCGTGGAAGTCTTAATAAAAAGCAGCTGCAGGAATCTGATGAGTCGTTGTCTGGTAACAAACATCCCTCCCTCCACACATCTGGTTTGATCTGTGCTTATGGCGGACAGTTCCATACCCCCCTCTCTTCTCCAACTATCTGTCCCTTTTTTAAAAGTTTAAATTGGAAGGCTCTTCCCAACAGTTAGTTTTTCCACATCATGAAAATATCTCTCACTGTTGTTTGCCATTCTTTTTGGTGGAAGCCATTGAACTTTTTTTCCATTAACTTGAGATGGGAGGGGGGGGGCAACAACAGTAGTATTGGGATATTATGAAAAGCAAGGGTTGTTGTTCCAAAGTAGTTTAGCATTTAGCACACCATACATCCGGCATCCGCATCAGTTTACTAGATTTGTCTAACTTGGTATTTTTTACTGAATCCAATATTTCTTTTACAGGCATACGTGTATGACATGCGCAGCAGCAGCTACCTCCACAAGCTTCAAAGGCACTGTAACACAGTCCTCAACGTGGCTTTCAACCCCGCCACACCCGAGGTAAGGATCAGTCGATGCTCAAATTGTATTCATTCATGAAGTCATTCTCAAATTGTATTTGTTTATTCATTCATTCACACACTAACAAACCCTGCTGGTCTGATTGCGGATCAGCGGTACTTTGTAGAATATGTTAGTATGCAAACCGATATACTGGTCAAGCATGGCAAGTGTTTAAGGCTAAAACTATTTTGACAGTACTGTGGGCTCTCTCTCTCTCCCCTCTCTCTCTCTCTCGCTCTCTCTCTCTCCCAACTCATGTAACCATAAAAGAAACATCAGTTTTGTGGCAGAACGTCACTCTAATGCGTTGACCAGAGTAAAAATAAGGATATTCGGATATTTCATTACCTTCTAGAATTTCTACTGTATTTATAAGATATTAGAAATCCTTAGAGACCTGCTGACTGTAACAACACACCATGCCGTGTGGATTCCAATAAGAACCCTTTGGTGAACGGCGTGGGCAGTGCAAACAGGCCTTCTCTCAGTGATGGGGGGTCGACTCTGTAAGAACCCCCATCAGGAGCAGAGAGAAAAGTAAACCAGTCTTTCTTACCAGTCAAAGGAAAATCACAAGGGGGGCCTAAAGTAGAGAGTTAAGCCTGACTTCAGATGTTTTAAAGAGTTCCTGACTTTCCTCTGGAGGGTTTCAAGGAGCACTCTAGGTGGTGTCTTGAGAGAAGACTTCAGACCATAGCACAAGACCCCTCACTTGTCACTCAAGGACACCTTCCCTTGAATATGCAGGGGTTCCCTCACCCACGTACTCAGAGTTATACTCGAAGCACTAGGATCTCTGTTTAGGTCATCTGATAGGGTCGAGGTCCGTTATGTTAACTTCTATATTCTACCAGCATTGAAATGGGGCTGTAACATACACCAATGCTTCTTCAATCCAAATCAAAGTGAGAAAAAAATATATTTATCTGAACGTATTTGTGTTTATTGAATAAATTTTCACCGTTGAGAGGTGGATTCAATGTATTAATACCTCCAAAACAAATTGCATCCCTTTAATATCGTCATGATTTTGTTAGGAAGGGAATTTTAAAGGGCCACGATATCATCCGAAAGTGGTCAGTGGAAAATGTATGACTCCATTTTTCAAAGCGCAAGTATATTTTTGTGCTTTTATGCTAGTTTTTTTCTAATAATTATGACCAGGCTTTAATTTGAAGTACTGTTGTCTTTATTTTATTTAAAATGCACAACCAATAGGAATTCTAAATACTGCACTGAGAGGGTAACCCATGATGTGTGTTTCTGTCTTTTGATTGACGGAGTGCTGCGAGATTCAAGTCATTCTGGAAACAGTTTTGGCTTTCCACCGTAACCTCTGTGTTACTTCTTGACGTTATTGTCTTAATATTCAGTTCTCCATCACTGCTTGGCACTCCTCAACACCTTTTCTGAATCCCGCGATGGTTTTAATGACTTCATGTGGCGTCAGCCCTCTCTGTGGCCCATGAAGCAGCTGCAAAAATGATCCCCGACTTCTTAAAGATGAGACGCTCAGACAGTGCGTTTCTGGATCCCTGCAGAGTTTGGAATGCCAAGAACTTTTCACCGTAACTCATCTGTCTCTTCAAGAGATTGTCAGCTCTGCGTTCTTAAAGCATCTTGTCTCCTCCCTCTGCCCTTCCGTTTCACCAGTACCCAAGCTTTTTTTTATATTTTACAGATAAATATCCAACTAATGAAACGTTTTTGCCACTGATGTTATTGCTCATCCTTAGTTAAGATGACATGTGGAACAAATGCCCTTTTTCTTTGGAGATGGATGGTGTTTCTTCCTTTTATGACTTTTTATGTCGTGACCTAAAATGTTTGACCCATTCTACCCCAGCAGTTCTCTTAATGTCAAGCTCAGGACTAGTGTGCGAAAACAGAATATCATACTGTTAAAAGTCATATTCCACACTGTGGCTTGGCCCTAGTAAATTGACAGGGTAAGGGGCAAAGATAAGATATATGGGGCCTCTCCGGTCAGGCCATTAGAGTGTTTTATTAAGTTGGAAGAAGTTTTGCAGTGCTATTTTCAAAGAGAACATATTTCTTGGACTTGGCCATAAATGAATGAGATAAACGAGTAGATAATGGTATTTGGCTCTTTTTTCAAGCGTGTTGTGTGCGTCAATGTTGTATTTCTGTATTTTAATGCTGGCTTTAAGAGTCTCATGGGCATAATTCCAAGAAGCGTAGGCAGTGTTGAATCAATTAGGAAACGTTACAGGTATTAAAAACTAGGTCGATTCGGAGAAGATAGTGGACAGGAGACAGGACAAATATGAAAGATAAAAGTAACTTAATTAAAAGAAAGAATCATGCTTTTAGATACTTCTCAAATCAAGTGGTCTATGGAGTAATACTTTGTCAGAAACCAGGTCAACATGTATGCCAGGTATAATTTTAACTTTTCACTTATTTCCTATGTTCCTTTGGTAGCTTTTTACAGATAGAGCTTTGTATTAAAACGGCTAGTGTAAGGAATAGCTTGTTCGAATCATATAATGTCTGCTGTCCTGCTGAACTGCCTTTTGTTATGAAATGCCTGTGTCTTCTGCTTGAAGATTTTGTTGCATACTCAAGTGAAGCATTACTAACTTAAGGTTGCACTACGTAACCTTGGTCCTTAGATGAGATGAGTGCGTTATCTGACTTTTGGGACGCGACCCTGCACAAACACAACCATGGAGACTCCAGAGGCACGGCTTCATGAACAAACAGGTCACGACACCCCCACCTCCTTATAAGTCACTGTCGTACCCTTAAGCTAATCTCTTCCACGTGCACAACAAGGAGGGATGTGCGGTGAGACACCTCACTCATATCAAATATACAGGGTTACGTAATGTATCTTTTGTTTTTTTTATATATATATATATATTCGTTCTGCATCTCACTTATGTGTTGCAGACAACTCCTATATTGCTTTGCTCCGACGACAACCAAGACAGCATAGTGGGTCAGAATACGAAGGCTTATAAGACCCAGTACAGAAGAGTTGGAAGAACCAACGTTGAGCACTGTATGTACCAAGCAAGGAGCAGTGACGTCCTGCTGGTAGAACCTAATAAACGTCCCACAAACGTCCTGTTCAGGACTGCCCCTGAACAAAGCCCGTGATGTGGCCACACCCCTGGTAGAGTGCGCTCTAAGTCTATGCAGGGGCTGTAAACCTCTGCAATTGTAAGCTAATACAATAGCCTGTAATATCCAGACAACAGAGAGGTCTTCCCTTTTGAATTAGAACCCTCTTGCTAAGAGGACACGAGGATGGGAATAATCAACTTCCTTCGAGGGAATTGGACTTGTTGCCTGTCACATGACATCCCATTGGAAAGCAAAATCCAAAAATGAGATCTCATTAGTCTCTTTTTTTTTCCTAGAAACAAATGAGACATTTGTGATACTTAAATGAGACTTTGAGCTTTGTCTCTTACCTCTCAAAATGTCCACAGAAGAAATGGTGACATATAGTCTCACATTTGTCTTAAACTGAGCAGTAAAGGAGATCTCAGAATTGTTGTTACTGAGTCTCATTTGTATCTCCAAGTATTTATAACAAGTATTCTCTCAATCAAAGCTAATCCAAGTCTCAAAATCAAGTTCTCTTGTACTTCCCTTACTATGCTCCTAAGAGGCCTTTTGGAGCAAGAAGTCAGAAACAAGCAAGCACAAATTAGAGAAAATTAAGAACTCATTTATAACTCCTAGACAAGCATGAGACATTGAATTTTTCCTCTGGGATAGAGTCGAAACACATTTTACGGACTATACCTTTTAGTTATTAATTGTTTTTAAGTGAGTTTCATATTGGGTTGCTTAGACACCCGGTTTCACCTTCCCATCTATGTATTCATGTGATTCACTCAACCAAGGTGCTCAGCAGATTCCATAAGGTCACAGTTAAGCTTTGAGTGATCTTTCATATGATAGCTAAAAAAAACAGAAAGCTATGTGTTGTAGCTTTTCTTGCCAGAAATATAAAACAATGGATTCAATTCATTTTTCCTTTGAACTGTAAAGCCCCAGTCAAAGAATCCTTGACATTTTGCAAATGTTTGAGTAACAACCTATTATTCTGTCTTGTGTTGTCACCGCTGAGGAAGTGATTGTTAAAAGAAATGTTTTCTGGGCTAGACTCGTGACAATAGCTTAACCAGCAGATGACTTTCTTACAAAGAAACCCTTCCAGAAGGAAGTGTGCTATCGTCTGGCTAAAGATACCCCTGAGACGATGAGCCCCATGTCGGCCTGTGCACAACCCTTGAACTATATTAAATCCTCTGCTGGATGTATTCTGGGTACTCCTCTTTGTTGCTTTTGGATGTGAGGCTGATTTGGACACGTGTTTTGAATCTACATAGTCGACTGTGTTGTTCCATTCAACTAAACTTCTCAGCCCTTCTCTGTGATGCATTCTGATTCCCGAGGTTGAAAGTGGAAACTCTGATCCGTTGCTATTACTGGCCTGATTACAGCAATCTGTGCAATCTGAAGACACACTTCATCAGTCAGAGCATGCTTGCCTTAAATCAGACCCGTTGTGTAGACTCTTCAGACGGGACGTGTGGTTATGAATTAAATCGCTCATATAATTAAGAAAATAGCGTTAAGAACAAACTTGGACGTTGTGAATATTTGGATGTTGGACTTCAATCCTGATTGGAAAATATGTTTGTAAAGCCTAGACACAAAACATTTTATTAATGTTTACGCCAATATGTTTAAACGTATTTTATAATAAAAATCACTAAATGGTTTCGCATTGGCTTTACCATAAGTGCTGCTGGAAATGTGCTTCATATTTAAAATGTGTTATAAGCCTTATTCAATTAAATTGCAGGGGCTGAAATGTGAGGCCTTCAATTCGACTCCAACACCTTATATAGTTCATCAGCACAAAGGAAGATGTAACTGTGTTATTCATGTATGGTACTATTTCATCTTTGTAGGTTGTGGGGTGGAAGATATCCTTTTGAGCTATGTGTCTTTCCGATCATCAAATACCTTTTGTTTTGATGCCAGCGTTTTATTGAGTTTAGCATTAACTTGATTTGTTGATTTACGTCATCAATCCAACCCGTTACCGCCAGCATCTGGGAGACTATCTACCTGAATGCTGAAGCTTAGGAGGAATGAGACACTTTGTTCTGTACAATAGTTTCTGAGTCTTTTGGGCATAAATAATCTTTTTGGATGTGTGGATGCTTCTTAACACCCACATTCCACATGCTGTCTATGCTTTGGCATTTGAGTTGTGATTCGATGTTGCATTTCTACAGCACAATATCTTCTCTCTGCTGAGGAGGTATTGACTTATGTGATGTTTTTGTATCTGCATGTTGAAGGTCAATATGACACAGAGAACAAAACGGACTCTTCTTCTCTTCAAAATCAAATTTCTGGAGAACTTCTAAACATAGAAGAACAGCACGAGTTGTGTGATAACAAAAACTGAGCCCATGTTTGTAATATTTGTGCCACTTTTAAGTTACGTGGGAATAGAAATGCTGATAAGACAAGCAAGTGTTTGGTGGTAAGCCATCAGGTGATCAGGCTAGACAGACAGCTTTTCTGGAGGCAATTAACAGACAGCTGGATCTGGTCACTTGGATCCCGCTGGTGCTCCAGGCCCTTTTTCCGTGAGAACCTCTGCCCACACAGAGGGACAGACATCCTCTTTATCCGAGACTCATATAGCTGTTTATTTATTTCATCCAGTATTCTTTCTAGAATTAGCTTATTGAAGAAAGCTATTCTGTGCTACTGCAATATTAAGATGTGAAAACGCTGTAGGCTGTTTATTCAATTTTGTCAACTTTGACCTTCTGAACTATCGCATCTTAATTAAATCATGACAACTTCAGAGAGAATTTTGAACATAAGACACCTTCGTACATCCTTCCTTTCCTAGTCCACACAAAATGGATGCTACTGAATGAGAGCTTATTTAAAAAATATACAGTTTTATTTTTTTGTAGTGAACCGACTTGTTTTGTTTTTTCAGCTCAAGTAAATCTGTTAGCAACATGTCCACTTGGTGAATATATCAATGACCCGAGGAGAGAAAGAAATATGGGTTTTACTCAGTAAGCATGTCAGAGTTGTTTCCAGATTGAATGGAACAGGAGAACAAATTAAATAAGACACAAGTAGAGCAGAGCAGATCTGTGGTTCCCTTTAGCCAACCTTTTGATACTGTTCTCAGTATTAGGCCAATCCAGAATGGATCAGGGAAAAGCATAGGAAATGTTGGCCTTGACTTGTCAATTGTTTTAATTGATGGTACAGTTTACGATTTCAAAGTTCAACAAGAAAGTTCAAGGATCTCGTTGATATTTTTCTGGAAATGTCTGGGTAACATAAATAAAACCGGTATTTAAGTATATGCCAATGCCCTTTAAAGGGTAAAGCCTCAATCATTTGAATGTCCATGACAGCTTGACAAAGTTTTTAGTTTCCTGAAAAAATAGCATTGTGCTGCACGTAATGTCTGGAATGAAAATTACTGTAGTGGAATAACATAATAGATTGTCACCATTGGCCAACTGTTTGGTCAGTTTCCTTCACTCATCCACTATGTGTTTGTGCTATAATGCCCCATTGCTTCAGCATATATAGCACCTCAGTATATGAACTTTGAACATGTAGACAGTCCAAAAGCTGCATTTGGGAATTTCTTGGAAAACTTGCAGATTTGTGGCTCTTTCAAGACCCTGGAGAGTTCACCTCAGGTTTCTAGAAACAGCTGCATCCTCCTCCAACTCTATCTCGATATTAGCTCCTGTCCATTAAGCTACTTTAATATTAGAACTTTCGAAATCTCCATATTTTAGATCTGATACTCGGACAGAGTTACTGCATTTCCTTCCTTTTGTCTTTTTTTTTGTGTGGCCGACAACCACAAGTGTAACTAAGGATTTGATTACAGGATTAAGTCTGATTAAAGATTCGTCTCATACAGGCCTGTTGAAAAGATCTACTCAGTTGTAGGGATTGAGATGGAACACATGGGATACAAAGCCATGGTTTCCATGTGTTACATAGTTCTACAATATGTGCCATGAGTTGACCTTAGGAAACCTGGGGTAAAAGAGTGATTCCTGTGTAGCATACTTTATATTTGTTGAAACATATTTGAAGCAGACTCATAAATCAATAAATCTCCTGTTAAAGTTTTGGCTTAGCTTTACACACAAGAAGGTAACGTTTTTTTGTTTTGGTCTCCAGAGGTTGTCACCCAGCCGTTCTGTCTTGTAGATAATAGAGATTCCTATCTTAGTTTTACTGTCACTCCACTATGCCATCTTGTAGAACTCCCTGTGGTGTGTTTTCATACAGCATACCTCTATTAACATTTACAAGTTTCCCCAGTGTAGGATCTAAATTGGCTACCATAAAGTCCCCTTGCAAGTAGTTGTCAAAGTACTTTCTCGCTGGTAACATGGAAGCTGTCTTGTTGCCACGTTAGAAACGGGAGAACATTTTGTATTTCAATGGGTACTGAAACACTGTGTTAGTTTGTTGTTGTCTACGATCCACTGTTTGTTGTTGTTCTGTGTCAATGTGTCGAGAACCCCTTGCTGTCCAAATTCCACCAGTGAAAACGCTTGGATGGGATGTGCCATGATTACATTCATTAGGAACTCTGGAAATTTTAGTGAGCGACTTAGGTCTTCCATTAGCCCAATTGAATTACCCCATTGTTATTAGTAGGTCATGGAGGAGGATTTATCTTGTCATTGTTTTTTTTTTCTCAAACATAACTTTCAATGTTTTCCTTTGTAGATTGGGTCCAGAACGTAAGTAAGTAATAAGTAACATTTGTGTCCGCACTTCGTATTGAGATCCACAAATCCATTCCATTGTATTTAAATCCTTAGCACTTGCTCCAAAGAATCCAAAATCAGGAAGGATAGCTAACAGAGTCTCTTTTTTCTATCCGAAAGCTGTGTTTAAAAGGGAGGAAGCAGGCAAAGTAACGAGTCCAAAAGGAGAGACGTATGGCCTTCATGTACTCTCTCCCGTAGCTTCTGCAAACAGAAAGCTGATATGTGTCCTTTTCATAGGACCCCATGACAGGCCACTACGTGACCTCAACTCACTGTCGAACACATGCTTTCATTCAGACCACCTACCAAACCTCAGAGAGAATGCAGTCATGAGATAGCCAGACCCTGTCCCTCAGGTATATTTGCGATCGATGTGTTGAAGTTAGAGCTGGAGTGTGACCCCTCTCTGACACTGGCAGCTGTCTCCTGAAGAGGAAAAAAACCTTCTAAGTGACTGTCATTACGACAGGGAAAATGACCCAGGGATGAATCATCTCAATGGCTCTTCCAGCAAATTCATGACTGTCTCCCATCCAAGCTGTGGAATGGGACCGGGGAGAAAACGATGCAGCAGGTGCTGGCAACCTATTGCCGAGTGGAATCACATTTGTGGTGTTAATTTGTCTTGTCCATTTGTCGGTTTGACAAGCTATTCACACGTCTCTAATTTCATCCGATTAGTTTTTTTGAACCTCACGGTTTCCGGAGAGTGCCTGAAAATGCCCCCCCCGTTCATAGTGGTCAGACAGCAAACACAGAGTGAGTCTCTGTTGGCTGTTCAAGAATGTCACAGCAGAGTGTGAGGCCCACTAAGCAGACCAGGCTATGGTCTTTGCTCTGACTGGACTCATAGGGAGCAGGAAGCCACACCAATTTGTATCTATATATCAACGATACTGTTTGTTCAGAATCAAATCTCCTCGCTGTATAGTGTTTTCTCAGTCCTCCTACTGACTTTGTGGCAAGTAAATGTTTTGTGATTTGTTAAAAGATTTGTTCCGCAATACTCTTTCAGATCATTTAAAATGTAACCAGTAATTAGTGTTCAGGTGTGGTTTTGACTGGTCTGCTTATATGTTGCAGGCTACATTTAAAAAATGCAGCCGTGCTAATAGTCACGTGATGCACCAATAGCATATCGAATCAAATCAAATGTATTTGGATAGCACATATCATACACAAAGGCAATTTGATATGTTTCACACAATGAAACATGAAACATTTGATCAAAAATTGGATGCACATGGTTTATCAAGGTGATGGAGATGTTGTGGATTGTTGAAGGGCAGTCCACATTCCTGTTAGTTTCAGGTATGTCCTAAAATGTTTTTAAAAAAACATTCCGAGCACAACTCCAGGAGGAGGCACGGGGAATTATCTGAGCATAATGGGATCGGCATTCCACTGCCTTTTGTTTCCACTCTCCCAGATGGGTCTGTCCAGGACCCACTTAAAGGGATTTGCCTTTACACACAGCCCCTCTGCCTTGGAAGTACAGACAGAGATCAATACTGATCATTTAATTTGTATTGTGGCATCCTTTAGAGATAATGCCCTGCTACATACACATGTAATCTGTGTCAGGACTATTGAACTGGCATCATTAATAAAAAACCATGAGGGAATAGGGTTGGAAATTCATATTTTTTTATTTCTAATAGATTGTATTAGCAAAAGGAAATATTGTACTAAAATGACGATAGCCAAGTTCCGAATAGAATCAGCTGGATTACATTTATCATTCTCTCCTAGCAACCGACAATACATTTCCGTTCCACCTGTCCTTCACGTGGCCTCTTAATCCTCCCCCGCAGACAGCCCAGGTGCCTCCGTAAACCAAGAGGTTTAGACTAAGTTGTGCGTTTGCCGGTGGTGCTCTTTCTCTCTAATGGACACCCCCCCCCCATCTGTTCTTACAGCATGGAACATCCTTGGCCGTTCTTTATGTCTGGGAAGACTCCGCTCTCCATTCCTGATGAATGGCGTCCACGGGAGGAACATCACATCAGTCGTAGAATCTTCAAAGCTCTGACTTTGGTTCATATCACTCTGACTCGTAGGCCGTTTTCAATCGATTGGAATGCTGATAATTCATAGCAGTCTCCGGCACTGAAAATTTAACTCACATTACAAACTCAATCATCTTTGCTCTTCTCGCTTTGAACTGTTGATTTATGCCTCTTTCTTCCATTATGTTGAGCCAGTAAGCTCTACAATAACTTAGGTTATGTAACATTTGTGCTGCTCGGAACAATTTCTATTTCTGATTTATGTTTAGGAAAGCGTACAAATATTTGTTTTGCAAGCCACATGGTTCATAAAAAAAATCTAAACTAAAATTGAGATTAAACATTTAATTACAAAAAAAGACACAAAATGGTCATGCCTGAGACAAAATATGCAGTGCCGTAATTGCAAATATCATCCTAAAAGAAGTAAACTGTAAAACTATATGTATGTTTATGAACAGGGCTTCTTGCAAACTCAAGTGATGGAGGCTGGGAGCCCCTCTCCCGGACATTTAGGTCATGTTTCACGCTTTACTAATGTGACAATTGAGTTAATCAACTACTTATATAATGTATAGGCTATACATATACATACATACATACATACATTCATACATACATACATACATACATTCAATGTATGTAGTTGATTAACTCAATTGTCACATTTGTAAAGCCTGAAACATGACCTAAAGG
>JAVQIZ010080896.1:0-23904 GCA_036023535.2 Galaxias brevipinnis
CAGGCGCGACAGGTGGAGCCTGGGTCGCACACTGAACGGCTAATTGACGGGTGTTCTGCTGGAGTGGCAGAGAGGGTGTTTATGCTATGCGCTGCGCCCAGAGCCCCTCCCAGGGCCGCGCACCTCGTCACAGGCTTAGGGCCGGCAGGCACCCTCCCTGAGCACTCAGCAAGAGAGCGAATAGCAGCACGCACCAGGAGCTCCGCGGAGAGAATACAATTGCCATACCTGGTCAATGCTGTGAGTGTCAGAGTGTGGGGGGGGGGGGGAATGAAAAGGGAAAGAAATATAGCAGAGAGGTGAGAGGTGAAGGGATGAAGGCAGCAGTAGCCGGTCTCCTGCTAGAAGCGAGCTCTACTATGTAACACACTAAGTGTTGCTTCTAAACAACAGCCCGTCATAATCCTAGAAGGGCCATAATCTATAACCCCTGAATAGCCCACCCACAGGGTGCTTAGACCAGCCGGTCTACTGAGGACAAACTGAAGGATTATCGAATATTACCCTTGTTGCTAGCTTCTCTCAGCACTGTTTAAGCTAAAGTTTGAGTGGGCCTACACTAACCTCTTCAGCATTAGCGTCTAAATAGCTTGACAAGTGTTTCAGGGAAAAGCTTTACGGGGCCTATTTCAAAAATATTCTTCACACAGAGACACGCTAAGATGCATGAGATGGTTGATAACACACTTCCGGTGTCAGTCTGTCTGAGGCAGAAACAGTGTTCACTATAACAATACCGTAACCTTTTCTGAACAACGTTACAAAGTGCTTTAACAACAACAAAGCACCATTTTACAAAACTAAAAATTTTAAATAAAAATGACTGAATAGAAATGCTTGACATAATTTGCAGGGACTTCAGCATTGTTGTAGTGTGTATTCAAAATAGAGAACCCTGTGTGCAAGCTTAAAGGAAATGCTATGTGATGATTGTATAATCATAATAAATAGCAATATCTAGCATTTAAATATCCTTTTTGCAAAAGATGGATGTAAAAAATAGATTGGGCATAAAACAGGAGCATGTCGTTCTCTCATTAGACAGAAGAAGTAACATACGTTGTTTTGTCTATATCGTCACACTGGTTTCCATGGTAAACCATGCCGATAGGTCACAACAACCAAGCAAATACAGTTGCTATGAGACAGCGGTAAATTAGTCTGTTTGGATCATGAGGGAAAGGTTAGAATGGAGGAATGTATCAGGTGTGTAAATGTATCAGGTATGTGTGGGGCTGAACCATTGGACAGAAAGGGGTTTGTACCAACATGACATGATGGTATAAAATGGTCGTCATGTGAAATGTGAAACCCATTGAGGTGATAATGAAGGGTCATAAGAAATAAAAGAGACAGACAAAAGCATACATTTTAAAAATCAACCCTAATGCTTTCTTACATGAGTTCAATTTCAATTGGAGTGGAACCTGATAAAGACTTGACACTCAAGATGAACTTACTGGAGCACAGAGGAGAAAAGGGAAGATCACAACCCTAAAGGCTCCTCCATTCTGAAAATAATTGGCCAGGCATGATCGGACTAGAGTACTTTGATGCAGAAAACACCTCCCTATAATTGTGTATGTTCATGGGTGTCTGTGCAATGTGCGTGTGTTCGTGAAGAGGTTATTCAACCTAGCTCGAAGGGAGGCGCTGATAAAGGAAGCAATACAATGAACCTGGCATTGCGTCTCCTAGGAACACACAATTAGCATAGCATTCACAGCCATGATAGGCAACACAGAGGGGCATGCCACTCTAACAAGATGAGCAATCTGAGGACTGCAGACAATGCATTAAAGTATGGAGGGATGGAAATAGTCCTGAAATAATGTGGCAGCTGCTAGCCAGGCATTCATGTGCATGTACAAGCCTGAACAATAAAATGAACACACGGCAATGAATTCCTGCCTTAGCCTTGTTGATTATATCCATACCCGTTATGTGACAGAAATACAATGTTATTACAGTTGGTAATGAAGAGCCTCAGTCAACAGCTAGTCACCAGATGAGGCTAACCCCCAGTTTACTATAAGGGCTGACGTGGGCGCCCGGCTAAGTCTCTTAAATAGGCTTAGTTAGCCTGTGTTTCCAGAGACTGTGTGATCACAGAGCATTAGTCAAGACGAGAGTCACAATGTGATTTTACGAGCCAACCAATTGGCCCTTAAAACCTCTTTTTGCCACCTCTCTGTGCACTCACGTGTTTTGATTCAAACCAGTGAAGAATTTTTACATGGTTGAAGAAAGCGTCACATTTGGGAAATATTGTCGTTAGCTGACCTTTAAAAAATGAAGTCAATATCTTGTTTGAAGCATGCTAAAAACAAACTGCATGCATCATTTAGTGACAAAACATGTGACTTTTACTGTACATTTTCATGTATTTTATAAACACAATTCATGAAATTAACAGTTGTAATAATAATGAAAAGATTTAATGGTGGCATAAGTGCCTATTGCCACCAGCCTATATTTCAGTGTTGACTCAAAGCCAGGCTGCCGCCCCGCTGTCGCAAAAGTGCAGCCAGGAACTTAAACCCCAGCTGGTCCTCCACTGAGCTATAACTGGCTCATTAAAGTCACCTGTGCGCACAGTCACCCCCCCTGAACCACACATTCACACCTAACCAGACAGAGTGACAGTTCTGCAGAGCTAGCACATGGTGGGGCTAACAGGTGACGACAAAGTAATCTCCCGATAAATCCTTGATGACATCATTACAAGGTGGCATGCGTGTACAAGTGTGTGTGTGTGTGTGTGTGTGTGTGTGGGAGTGTGAGAGTGTGTTAGGGGATGCCATCCGCTGAGAGTTCCCTCGTTGGAGGTAATCCGGGCTAATCTATTGTCCCAAACGTCCTGGAGGAGACCATGGACGTCTCCAGAGCAACTATAATCATACGGCAGCGTCATAAGACTCAGATCATCCTGATTCACAGAGCTCCTTGTTCTCTCTCTGTTGACGTAGTAGCATGAACATGCATCTGATGTCTTATGGCATGAGCAATTACAAAAATGCACAAACAAAAGCATTTATATAATACGACTTTGAGAAACAATGTCTGCTGGATTCTAGGAGATTATTGGCGTACACACAGTGAGTTCAACCCAACACCATTTAATCCTGACAAGACAACAAAGGACTAAATAGATTTGCCTTTCTTAGCCATGTAGCTGTCTTGCTGATATTTAGCTATGCAGATATTTAATATATCTTAACATTCGCATAATGCCCACTAGCAAGAGCTGGCCATTGGATAGTTCACTATTCTACGGGTAACGGGTTGCCCTGAACAGATTAGCTAAATACCAATATAAGGGTGGTACAACACGCTAGTGTAGAAGGAACCTCGCTCTCTGGGGCTAAGCCATGCTAAGCTGTTAGGGGGGATCTACTCATAACCATTGTCGTCATCATAGCAATCATAATCAAGTTCTTAGTCACAAGCTATCCTGTTGGCAGACAAACATGCTCCCCCTCTGGGTTTTATGCAGGTATAGGCTATTGTTGTGAGCAACATGCAGGCCACTCTTCCACTGTCTGAATGGAAGCCGCCGTGTGATGCAAACAAAGGCTACTCTTACAACAGGCCCGTAGCCTGGTACCATGGGCCCGTAAGCTAAAATCAGCAGTGGAGGAAGCCTGCAGCAGGAGTCTGCTCACCCTGTCTCCTGCTTTGACTCAGCCAGCCCCACAGTTATATTGTGCTCCATAACCCCGGGTCAGGGTCGAAGATTGTTCCGCTTGGAACTCAATCACATTTTTCTGTTTACTCAAATTGTTTGTTTTCCAGCCGTGGCTGTACGGTCAGTTGGAGGGCTTCTTTGCTCCTGCAGGAAAGGCCTGCGGGGATAAGATCGGCTGGCTGGCCACCGACATTGTTCGGGGCTGATAGTGACGTTCAAAAGTGCAACAGCACGCTATTTTTCCCAACAGCATTCCGAGTAACGAGAATTCCAGATTTCCAACAATTATGCTCCCTAAGAAAGTCTTTTTGAAGTGATCTTTTGGCGGAAACATAAAAAAGTCACGCTTCAAAGTCACACATCCAAACCCAGACATTGCTTTCTTTGGTCAAATAAAGCTTGAAGTCAGTCACAAAAGAAAGGCTTTCCTGCTGCTTCAGCGGCTCCATCTTTATTGATCTAGCCATCTCCCTCCTCCTGTTCCCTATTTAGAGAGAAGATTGAAGGCTCCGTATCGCAGCTGTGACTGGCAGTCCGTCAACAGCCAGATGAAATAAATCCAAAACGAAATTCAATTGATATTCAGCACCGATGGGATGCAGGATGCGTGCCTCACCAGCCTACGGCTGCTCTACGAATTTGTGCGAAAACAATTGCTTTTTATAAAACGTGTCAAAATGCTCGGTGAATTTAAACACCCTCGGAGGACATAGCGTGAAGGACTCAAATCATTGGATCATTGGATCAATGACAGGTTTTGCTCAGTCGTGAACCGAAACAGTCTTTCTATCCCCATTTGTAAAGCAAATAATTAGCATGACTGTATGAGCAATCCACGATGGGAAATTCAAGCAGTGGTGTGCTGCTGAAACATCACTAAGATATTGGCTCAGATCCCGTTCCTTGGGTAACGAGAACATTGTATTCAGCCATTGTTCACGCCTCACTGCAAGTTCACTGTCCTGAAGGATAAAACATGTAAATGTGTGTGTGTGTGTGTGTTTGTTCTGCGTTAGGGGTGGTACGGGGGGGGGGGGGGGGGGTTTAAGACGAGAAAGTAGCAGCCCGTATCGTGCAGCAGGGTCTCCACATCTGGTCAGACCAGCCCTCCTGCCAGTGCGGGACTGACTCACAGTGGACACACGTCCTCCGCCACGCAGCGCCGGGCCCCCTCTCACATAGGTGTGGGGAGAAATGTGCCGAACATTTGGCGTGACGTTAACCGAATCACAGAGCGCTGCATTACCGGAGGGAGACCTACGGTGAAGGGAAGACAAACTGCCGGGGTCATTCCTACCAGCCCAAGATAGCGACCTGTATCACACGCGCTAGCCCTGGGGGAGGCTGACAAACGGCGGTGGTCAGGCAAGCCCTGCAGACTGTGTGGCTGTATCAATCCCCATTCCCCCACTGCCTGAATAGAGACCACCCTTAATAAGGCTCCGCGTGCGTCACAGGCCACCGCCTGACAGAGATTGATGCTGCAGGAGAGCGCTGCGTGCGTTCGCACCGACACAGACACACGCTCAGGCACACACACACACACACACACACACACACACACACACACACACGGACAGACTACGGGGAACACTGAGCAATGGCTTTCTCTCCCCATGGCTTGGATTCTGGCAGCTGGGCTCCGCCATCTCCCAGAGCCCATTTTAAAGCCCATCTCAGGCCCAGCACAGTAACTCGGAGCGAAGCAAAGTCATCTAAGTTGGGCCGCGTTTGATCCGTGCGGCGCTGGGGAATGACGGGGCGCTTTGCTCGGGGGAGCCGTGTCATACAGGGTACAGTACCTGTCACTGGAGGAATGAGAGAGGAAATGCACTTCGAGTCATTATCATTGTGACACCAGCGAGCTGAGCTCAACTCCTGCTCTCCTCAAGCCATGTTCTCTAAATAGAACTCGTAGCACAGACCCCCCCCCCCCCACCACTGTCACAGCGGCACAGAGTCAGGCTCACGCTGTTCATCCCTGTATTTCCGGGGTTGTACATTTGGCACATTCTCTGTGCTTTTTTGTTTATTTCATACTGTATCATGCACCCAAAAACATCCCCCCAAAAATCGAATAAGTTTTCCCTGTTGAGTGCAGACTACGACTGTGGATGCGCATGAACAGTTGTGAACATTTCGTCAGTTACTTATGTGTGTTTGAGCGTGTTTGTGTGTGTGTGAATGATGACATCATCATTCCAACCATAAGCTGTGTGTTAATCTCACTAAAAGCTGTTCATCCACTGTGACGTCTACTTATCCAGGGACACTGGTCGGGTCAACACATATAGGAAGCCAGGGGAGAACTGACTAATTATTCGTTTTTTCTTTTTCAATGCAGGGGGAACGGGGGAGTGAAAAATGGATTAATAGCTATGGTACTTTTTTTACCCAGAGCTGTCTGCATAGTCGTCTGTAGCATGCGTAGCGTCCTGGGTGAAGCCTTTCTTAATTGGTTAGAAACCCCGCCTCTTATTGAGAGCACCTGTCAGCCCCAGGTGTTGCTCGTTTCCTCTACGCCCTTTCCCATGACTCTGACCACTGCCCTGCTTCATTCCACCCCTGCCCTCTGCTCCATACTGAGCCTTCATCACATACCCTCCCTCTAAGCCTGGCCAGGCCCCTGCAGTTCCCTGGCCACCCGTAAACTATGACCTGAACCAGCGGGTGACCAGGGAGCTCCGATTCTTGTTGGTGGCCATCCACCTGAGGGGCGGACTGGCGGTCAGATGGGTACGTCTCAGGGCCCCCAGGATTGCTGATCGGGTGATACTCCCAGTACACACTATGCACATTTGCACGACAGTGTGATCTAGATAACCCTATGTGGCTGAAGCTCCTGGTCCATCGGTCGCTGGAAAACAGCTAGAGTTCCAAACGGCATAACCTGTGGGTCTGTGGGTGGTAGACCGACGTCCTTATTTGCTTGACTTGGGCTACAGTCACACTGCAGGCCTCAATGCTCAATTTGGAATTTTGCTCAGATCAGATTTTTTTGTTTGGCTGTTCACACAATTCGTTTTAAATGTGACCCATATCAGAGTCCAGTGTGAACTGGTCATGATCCTGAACTGACCCGCATACGCAGAAGCACAATAACAAAGACGTCACACGCAGAACGCTAAATCTAGAGAGACGTAAACGTCACATGGATTCTGAATTGACTGTTCAGACTGAGGTCCCATTGCAAAAAAAATCTGACCTGTATCCGATTTAGTACCACATATGGAAGTGCCCCAATTCCGAATTGAAAAGATCGGATTCCATGTCTTCCACTTTTATGAAAAAAAAACCCAGATCTGAGTCACATGTGAGCAAAAAAAATCGGATTTGTGCCACTTTTGCATGCGGCGTGACCGTAGCCTTGGAGTTTCCGGAAAGCTCCTTCATTAGCCTTCCATTAAACTAAAGTCCCAAAGTGTCAATGTCAATCCCACTAAAAGGTGTTTGGAGGCACAGGGATGAGGAGCTTGCGGCCATCCCCTTTAGGACTAGTCATTTGACACCCCACACATTTTTGGCAATAGTGCTCTCAACATCCAACGCGGGACATTGGGCGATTACATGCCCCTCCCTGCAGAGGCAGTAACAATGCCTCGACTCGTGGGGCCACCGGCCCGCCATCAGGGATGGGACCCTGATTGGTTGCCATACACTGATGACACGCTTCATCTCGTAGGGTAAAGTGTGAAGGAAGTGGTTTAGAACAACCTTCTCCACCACTGCATGTTCTGGGTTGGACAGCAGCCAGCCCTTTCCTAAATGCAGCAGTTAACTTAGCTGGGCTCGGGCCCGCCCTGAGGGTTGGAAGCGCCACTTCCTGATGTTCTTCACCAAACCGTGCAGACAAACCCCGACGGCGTTTGGAATAGGTCGTTAGAGACAAGGGAGGTGACTGGGACTCAATAATACAATGCCACCTGAAGCTCTTCCACACACCACACACATGCACAGACACCTACTGTAAAGGGCCTTTTTCTGGCAGCCAGGACAGCTTAGACAAGCTGTGTGAACATTGCCTATTTATCTGCAAAGGGAGAGCAACCCTCTGACTCAGTGCATTATAGTACAAATAAAGCTCTTCTCACTGGCCTAGTTAGGAAAAGAACACAGCACGGATACCCTGACAAAGAATGTTTTTATTGGCATATCATCCCCAACTATTTGAATTATGGGACATTTTAACGGTTTAGACAAATGGGAGTGTGTGCCTGGTGTTTCTGTTGTCTTTAGCAGGTTTATATGTGGATGAATGTGTTTGTAATATGTGTGCTATAAACCCTGCCGGTGGTTCTGTGAGTGTGGCTGCCATTGGATAATCTGTCTATGTGCCTGCCTGTCTGCCTGCCTGCCTGCCTGCCAGGTTGCCAGCCTGCCTGCCTGCCTGCCTGCCTGCCTGTCTGTCTGTCTGTCTGTCTACAGGTCCGACTGTCTGTCTGTCTGTCTGTCTGTCTGTCTGTCTGTCTGTCTGTCTGTCTCTGTCTGTCTACAGGTCCGACTGTCTGTCTGTCTGTCTGTCTGTCTGTCTGTCTGTCTGCCTGCCTGCCTGCCTGCCTGTCTATCTGTCTGTCTGTCTGTCTGTCTGTCTGTCTGTCTGTCTCTCTGTCTGTCTGTCTGTCTGCTTGCCTGCCTGTCGACAGGTCCGACTGTCTATCTGTCTGTAGCCACCATTGCTAAAAAGGCCAGTGACAAGGAGCTCCAGCAGCCGCACTAGTCTAATTGCGATCAAGTAAACAAGGGCTTTTATGACCTACAAGTCTGTGTAAGCCGATGCCGGGGTTGTAAAAACGAACCGTTTGTCATTTGGTCCATGATATTGCTTATACAGTGTAAACATCACAGCCTATATGCAATGGGAGAAAGCCCAATGCGTTAGATGAGATATGGGGTTTTCTGCAAAGAGTGCATTAGGCTGCCATTGCACGCTCCATGTCGTCTACAGCCTCTTAGCTGCTAAGGAGGCACTGGAGGAGGATTAAGTGTGCAGGCTATATTAGGCCAGCATGTGAGAACCGGTGCCAAACAAAAACACGGGGATCACAACTCTCTTGATATCATCTGTCTGGCTCTACAAACATGTTAAAGTAATGTGAATAAAATTGCTCAAAAGGGTACTACAGTGTATGTTTGCCATGGATAGACAATAGCCATACGGTAACTTTTACTGTAAAAGCGTGAAACAACTGTTAATTTGTTTTTCTACAACGTGGAAGGATCGTATCCCAGACAGGTCAGACTAAAACGACAGTGCCTACATCTTTAAAGTAACTTAACTCATATCCTCCTGGCCTTGACACAGCCATTTTCCCCCAGGACAGGCTGTCCAGCCAGATGCCTGATGAGAACTACAGAAGAGCAAGTCAACCCCAAACAATACAGCAGTTCTGGAGAGCTCCCTGTCTCATGTTCATGGTGAAACAAACCCTGCTAGTCGGTTTAAGTTGTACAACGTGAAACAGTTTCTGTTTTAAAAATGGTCCCATAAACTCCATAATTTGTTGTGGTAGAAAATGGCAGGAAACGTCTGGCTCGTTTGACAAACATTCTCTGGAAAAGGCGGGGGTGGGTTGGGTTAGTCTACAGGGGGGCCCAAACTACAAAAATAAACATTCACATAAACAAGCACGCCCATGTGCATACAAACACCTACGCAAGTCAATACTCACACTTGTGAATTACTGTATAGCCAGCATGAAAATCAATTATATTAGATGAATTAATAACAGAATTCATACGAATGCAAGTGCTTTAGGGCAAACAGCCTGTAGGATATGAAAAGACTTAAAAACTACAAAAACAAGGAGCCACCTTGACCAGCTATGGAACCTACAATCACATAGGATAATAAAGACCCTCACAAACACACACACACACACACCAACACCCCACTCACCATATCCAGGAATGCCTCCTGTGAGGGAAGGTGCCGAGGTGCATCATGGTTCGGTTGCGGCTCGGGGCGCGGCAGTGTCCACGCTTCATGAAGCCGTGTGGCCAAAGTCCGCCGGAGACCTGTCACCTGTTTACCTGTCAGCCCCCTGGCACCGGGTCTCTGTCTACCTATGTGCGCTCAGACAGCTGTGGGAGCGTCCCAGCAACAACACAGCCATACCCAAGCCCCCTGCCCTGGGCCTCTCAATCCAAAAGGGGAGCCCGACTTCAGCCCCTGTAGGACAGTCCTCATGACATCACAGCTGGCTTTACATGCCACAGGCTGTGTCTCCCACCTCGGAGAGCACACCATATAAATAAACAAGTTCACCAGACAAACAAGAAGAGTCTCAATCCATTCAAAGAAAACCCGGGATCAGAGTCCCATCCCGGCGTGAACGCTGTGGGTTTCGCTGGAACGCCGGCTTCCTTCCGCCCCGGCGCGATCCGTCACGCTCTACAGCCGCGGCTCCTTTTTTTTCCGAGGGATTCTTCCGGCGAGGATTTGGAAATGGCTGTCCCACATCCTCATGGCGCCCGGGCTCAGGGATTCATTCCTCCGGAAAGCATCACTCCGTTTCCTGACAGCCAGGGACTCTGGTCGGAGAGGGAGCTGTAGTCCCCGGCAGCATGACAGAGCACCGACACACACACACACACACTAGAAGTGCTCCCCCACACACAAACACTCACTCCGTGTCTCACTCTGTCTCACTTGCTCACTCTGTCGCTCTCTCGTCGTCTCTCACGCGGCTGCTCTGCCCCGAAAGCTCTGCCCTGCCCCTGCCTCTCTCTCTCTCTCTCTCTCTCTCTCCCTCTCTCCCTCTCCCTCTCTCCCCTCTCCTCTCTGCCCTCCCCAGTGGGACGTCCTGGCCCTGTGGGGAGGGTGCATGTTCCTCCTGCATGTTCCTCCTGTGTATACTCAGCTAAACCTATTGATCCTCTTAGCACTCAGTGCTCCACTTTGCATATGGGAAAGGAGCAGGGCAGGAGAAGTAAGGAGGGAGAAAAGAAGAGAGGGAAAGGAGGGAGGATTCTCCTTCTATAATTGCACGCTCAACTCCAAAAAAAAGTGTTTAAAATAAACTCTTTGTGGTCTCTCTCTCTCCCTCTCTCTCTCTTTCTCTCTCTCTCTCTCTCTCTCTCTCTCTCTCTCTCTCTCTCTGTGTCTCTTGCTTCTCTGCATATTGAATACTGACTGTTTTATTCTATATATATGTTGTATATAAGTGACTGTATGTGTGTGTGTCTGTGTGCTTGCAATACATGTGTGCGTGTATGTGGGCGTATGTTTGTGTGTGTGTGTGTCTGTGTGTGCATGTCTGCGTGCTGACAGGAAGTCCCACAGACAGCCTCTGGAGGAATGTTTTGTACATAAAGCACGGACACATGATGTTATGGACACGCATGGGGGTGTGATGCATACTTCTCCCCTTGCACGCATGGGGGTGTGATGCATACCTCTCTCCTTGCATGCACGACTCCCCATCAAGTTAAATTGACTTGCACTTGCCAGACGCTAATAAGAGACACCTGTTTGAACACAGCCCGCTATATGCACCGCTGTTAAAATAGCAAACATATGATAATATGTGGCCTGTTTTTTGTTGTGCTTGTGCAGATATAATGTATGCACAACTTGGTGTCTGTGTACGTGCGTGATGTTGGCAACAGAGATCAGGGTTGAGGTCAGGGTGAGCCCACGCAGTGTGTGTGTCTGTGTGTGTGTGTGTGTGTGTGTGTGTGTGTGTTTAGCATTATAGTCATAGCCTTGGCTTGTTTCCAGGTGCTGTGTTCTGAAAAACAGGATCCAAGTGCAGCCTCTTACACACATCCTGACCAACGCACACGTCAGCAGCCTCTCAACTCCTGCCAAGAGCCAAAGCGCATCCCGCCCTCCGCAAACCCTCTCCACCGGCCCCAGAGGCACCCAGAGACGATCAGGGGGTGGCCGGGGGTAGAGCTGGGGGGAGGATGGGTGGAACAGGCCACTGCTGGTAGGACACGGTGGGTAGGCCGCTCTGCCAACACCAAGAGAAGAACACATTGATAAAGGGAATCACAGAGGGGGTTTGACGGTATGTACCGTACTCCACACGCTCACACACACACCACCACCACCAAACAGCCCCACAGGCTGGGATTGTTTCCCAACAGTCTTCCTTTGTGAACCGACAGAGAGGGTCTAGGAATGGCATGTCCACACACGCGCACGCACGCACACAGAAGGAGAACAAGATGGATGAAAGGGTACAACACAAAGGGCAGAAAAGAAAGGGGAGATGGATGGAAAAGCAGAGAAGAGACTAACACTGTCTGAGATGTTCGTCGACGGAGCGTATGACCCTGGAGCCGATTAACAAAAGATCTTGAAGGGGGGAAAAAAAGCAGGCTATCACTCAAAAAAGCCCATATTCGTTTATAACGGCGCGTTGACAGCGGTAGACTATAGCTCCTTAGACATAATGGATTCCTGCACTGGGGAGCCGGGCGGGATGGATGGATGGATGGATGGATGGACGGATGCCGGATTGCACAGCGGTGGGAAGTGGGTATCGATTTCACGTGGGCTGACATTTAGCAACGTACTTTTCTTCATTTTATCCCTCAATCAATAGCTCTGCGAACACAGGAGAGAGCAAGTTGGCTGGCCGCATGATAAAGACGGTAGGACGACATTTCAATGTCGCGTCGCGCTTTATTTGCCTCTGGCCATCGTTCATGGTAAAGAACAACACTAAGATTCGGCCCCCACTCGTCGTTTGAAAGAAAAACACTCACTCCATCCTAACTGGGCAGCACACATGTCTATCTAAGAGTCTCTGTCCCAAATCTCAAACACATAAATACAGCTTAGCAAGTCTCTCAGAGCAATGAGAGCACAGGATGAAGGCCAGACTCCCCCCCTCCCCTCACACACACACACACACACACACACACATATTGCCCTTCACTCTGTCCGTCCGGCCCTCGAGAGACACTGGAACGGAGGTGGGCTATCTAGGCCAGCTGTCCATCACCCTGTCGCCGTGGAAATGCCAAGGGTCCGCCCGCCCTCCTTGTCATTCACAGCACGTGATGGGCTGGCATTTCATGAAAGGTTAACTCATTTAAACATCAAATTATACATTTGTGATTGGATACAAATGTAATGGGGGATTTGAGGGCTTCAAGGGGCCATGTGGAAAACCAGTGAAATGTCTCGAGTGTCTTCTCCCAATCAGGCCCTCTTGGACTTGAACAGCAGAGTGACGAGTGGCTTACTCTGCTCTCTGATTCTCAAGTAATAATGTGTGGTATGTCAGAAAGGAACATGCATTAGAATTCAGACAAACTGGCAAATAATGATATGTCATTATAAGCTCTAAGCGATGCCAATCAAAATGTCAACAACTATAGAGAGAGAGAGAGAGAGAGAGAGAGAGAGAGAGAGAGAGAGAGAGAAGGTTTTCTTTTACCCTAACATCTAAAATGTGCTCCATATAGCCACAGTGCACAGTCATGTCCCTAGCACTAACTACTCCATTTGAACGTACACCGTCGTTCCCCCTCACACATTCAGTGGCTGCTCACCCCATTCATGAGAACCCAATTAGACAGACGCAGACACCGTGTTGCAGATCAGGGTTAAAGAGTGTACACTGTAGCCAGATTATTGGCCATGTTGACGACGGCAGACGCCTCCCCCTGGCTTCCTCTGCTCTCTTCCCCCGGAGCAGGTACAGATGGGGTTGCCGTTTAAATATCAATGGTCCATGACCACAGGCAATCTCCGCTACAACACCATCTGCTGAACGGGCCTGGATAACGCTTTCTGCTACGCTCTGCAATACGGCTGACCATGTGCCCCCCCCCCCCCTGTCTTTTTCATGCAATCTCTTTTTAGCCCTCCCTCTGTCTAACTCTCCCGACAAGCGCACAGACCCGCACTCACGCACACACACAGAGGAAGCGGAATAGTAGGTATAATTGCGTATTCCTCGGGCAAGCGGCGCGTTGTTGCACAGGTGGTGTGTGTGGCCGTGGACCGGGAAGGAGCTGTTGACCGTCTTAGTACGGCTAATTAACGTCAAGGTGTTAATGCTGTTAGCCCACGTAATTGCTTGTGTTCTTTAGTTGCCGGAAGTAGGACAATTAGCCGCTATCCCTCTCACTCAGATCCAGGGACGAGTCGACTGACAGCCTGCCTCCCCTGTGACAGACTCACTAAGGTGTGATCTCCACTCCCTCGCCTCGCCTCCATCAACCCTAACCCAGGAACACACGCACACACAAGCCCAGCCAAGTCAAGTCAAGTCAAGTCAAATGTAATTGTACAGCACGTCTCCTACACATGAGGCAGTCAGCTCACTGCGCTTGCACGGCACAGGGCTCCGTGGCTGTCTTTTCAGCGCGCTACACCCTCGCTCGCTGGCCGTCCCTGGGGCTCCGGCCTTTGCCTCTCCCTGAGCCCAACCCCCGACCGCCTCCATCTCTGTCTATTGTGCCGGCTTCGATACTCCCCCGTCCAAAAATAGCCTTTTCCTGCATTGCACCAGTGTTGTGTCACGATGGCAGCCTCGGCGCTCGTCTGCTTTCCCCTGCGCAGCGCTGAGCCTGGGCTTTAATCACTGCGCAGGATTGACTCGCTCATCCATGTATCTGGGAGTGATTAGGGTGGCCTCCGAGGGATAAAGGGAGCCCTGCAATCGTTAAGCTCCGAGGAGGACGATAGCAGAGGGTCCCAGCGTCAGACGGGTTGTCGTCAATAATGGCCGTCAATAGGTCAAAACTCACATCCATCTCTTTCAGTTTCCTATTGCATTAGTTCAACTTTGGCTACAAGAATTGCCGAGACCGATGATCTAATTGGCCGGCAATCGGATTAGAGTTCCCCTTTGAAGAGGTACAGAGGACGGACATGCCAATCAAAAGTGCCCGTCGGGCCAGAGGTAAAAAAAAAAAAATTTGCGTTATGACATCAGGCGCTTGAGGCAGGGCTCCTCCCCTGTTCAGTGTCTTCTCCACGGAAGGGCCAGCCGAGCAGCGGGCCGAGAGTCTCCCCTCCTTCCCGAGGACGGAGGCCTGGCGCATTGCCCTTTGTTCCCCCAAAACAAAAGAGAGGTTGAGCGCAAATAACGAACGGCTCACGTTGGATTTCTATTTGCATAATGGCAGTCCATCGTGCAACACGTTTTCCATGCACTTTTCCCCCTTTCTCTCCCTCTCCCGAATAGCATGAAGGGGGCATGAATAATGAAAGCAGGGCGCGTGAGTGAGCGTGTGAGACCTGCTCGGGCGACGTTAAGCTTTATTCGCTGGCTAATCGGAGACAAGCCGAGGTATAACAGCAGGCTGCAAATGGCTGTCTGTGGCATCATGCCTGTGGATGAACCCAATGTCGCTTGCATTTGTGACAGAACGAAGGTTTCTGTTTTAATGTGATGGACTGTTAGTCCATCGGTCTTAAAAAGTGCTAGTGAGTTCCAACCCTTTCAGATGCATGAATGTCTGTCTTGATTTTGTTCTCCGATGGCTTGCACACTTCAAAAACAGTTATTCAAAGTTATTTATTTACGCGCCGGTGTGCAGGTGCAAAAATGGTTTCTTGGCTGTTGGCTTTGGTCCCGATGTGCAGCTAGCGTGCGCCCGCTGTGCTGGACTACAGATCCCTATAGCGGCGAAAGGAAGTGACAGCGTTACATGAACAGAGGTGGCCCCGCTCGCCCCGCCGCTGTCACCGGCCGCCTGACATTTAAAAGTCAGGCCTTCAGCCCACCTCCGTCCACACCTCCAACCCGGCACGAAGAAAAGCTGTCAGCTCGCCGTCCGTCTCCACAGGCACCGGTGTTCAGGAGCACAGCCTCAGAAACCACTGCTCGCTCTCTCTCTTTCTAATTCTCTCTCTCTCTCTCTTTCTCTCTCTCTCTCTCTCTCTCTTTCACTCTCTCTCTCTCTCTCTTTCACTCTCTCTCGCTCTCTCTCTCACTCTCTCTCTCTCTCTGCTCTGCGTGAGCCTCGGTCGCTCCTCTCTCCCGGGAGGAAGCAGAGGAAGCCGAGCGGCAGGGGGCTGAGGGGAAGCGGGGACAGGATGAGGAAACGCGGTGGCCTGGCCACGGACGGGAGCAGAGCGGTCAGAGATGTGCTATTAAAGAAAGCACCGAACCCAGTGGGGGCGGCCTAACAGTGAGGGAAGAGGAAGACGAGGAGAGTGGAGAGGAAAGTGCTACGGACAGTCAGCCATAAATGTTTCATAAGACGCTGTGCAAAGATGGCAGGCGGGGGAAAGTGGCGCTCTTACGGGCTGTCTTTGAGAGCTACAGTGGAACTAGACGGCCGGGCGGAGTCCCCTCCCCTTCCCCCGCCCGTGGGCCGAATAGAACCTTTCCCTCTCTCTATCCCCACGGCACGCCATGACGCCATAGCGGGCAGACATGCGCGGGTGCGTGTGAAGCCAAGTCTGAAGGATTCTCTCAGAGGGGCTTGAGAGAAGGTAAGGTGTATGTGTTTGTGCGTGCGTGTTGGGGTGGGGGTGTAACGTGTGTGTCGGGTGGTGGGTGGGGGTGCACTGTTTCCCAGAAAGGCTGGGTGACCTGCCTCCGACCTGGGCTGATGGTATGCACGAACACAGACCTCCACAGCGAGGCCCTCGTGCAAGGCCAGCGGGGCCGGACGCGGTCCAAGGGAGCCGGCCGAGGAGCGCCCTGTGATCATTAGCGCTGCTGGCCTCTGGGTGACCCAGCGGCCTGTCTGAGCGATGAGGGGGCCAGCCTAAGAAAACAAACCCCCCCTCCCCCGGCCGCGCCCAGACCCTGGATGACGTCAGCCAAATCCTGCCTCGCATACTGGCTTTGCAGAGCCATTATTCTAGAAAAGCTGGCCTCAGCCCGAAGCTCAAATGCCTCCTAATCTCGATCAGCGTTTCTGCAGGAAGAGCGGAACGCTCCCACGGCCGTCTCCCCTTGCAGGCCCTGGGGGGATGAAAGTCAAGCATCAATAATTGCGCGGTGCATCCTTTCAGAATGGAATGCCTGCACGAATGCAATGAGAAAGAAAAAGGTCTGCAGCCTGCAGAGTGGTCCAACGACACAACCAGCCCGCACCCTGCCTCTGTGTCTAACTGGATCCAAGGTGTGGACCTCAGTCCAACACAACCAGCCTGTCTCTGTGTCTAACTGGGTCCAAGGTGTGGACCGGCCCGGCCTAAGACGGCTCACCCTCAGCCCAACAGTCCGGCGGCTGTGCAGGCCTCATAAGGCTTTACAGGCACTTTGGATTTTAATTTACTGTTGCAGATTGGAACAACTCATTAATCTCGTCCATTAATGTCGCGAGAGAGACCGTATAAAAGAGTTGACCTTAAAGCGGGTGCAACGCCGTCTCCCGGGCACGAGCAGAGACGGGTTGAAAACTCGACGCCGGCCGTTTTCTGGGCTCGGAGGCAGCATCACGCCGGCGGCAACGTGCTCGCCCTCCTCCTCTTCTAGAGCGCTCTGAGCGCAGCTCGACTGTGCGGCAAACTACAAGTACGTCCGGCTAGCAGGAGCAGAGCAGGCAGGCGCCGGGCCTCGACGGCGGCTAAGTGTATAAATCACCGCGTTACGTAAGGAGAAAGGGAGGGGAAAAGCAGCGCCGCGAAATACTGCTAATCTCCTGTGGGTGTCTACTGAGCCCCCCAGCCTCCTCTGGGGAGGAGAGAGACCAACCGGGGAGGAGGGGGAGGGATAGAGGACGAGATAGAGGAGGCGTAGGAGGACGGATATGTGCGGAGAGTGAGACAAAGTGGGAGAGAGGGGGAAGAGGGAATGCTGACTCTCAGTCTCGGTAAACTGCCTTGTGCTGCATTGTGCTGCAGTACACACACACACACACTTAACCCACCCACACACACACACACACACACACACACACACACATTAACCCATGCACACACACACACACACACACACAGGGAGGCACACACCCAGAGGGAGGGCTGTGAGAGTACCATCATTATTGAAGGGCTGGGAGCAGCAGGGGTGCAGCCCCAGGGAGCTCCCAGGCCTGGGCGCGAGGCAGAGTGACGCACCTCCCTCCAGGCTACCCACGGCAAGCGGTCCCCACCTAGAGCCCACTCCATAGGGCCTCTCACAGCCTTTGATCATAATCCATCTCCCCACGCCCGCCGCAACAAGACACTTATCAGAACTAGAGCTATGGGAGGTGTAGTCTTCTCCGGCATAAAGCAACGCCAGTGGAAAGCGACATCACCTGTGGTATGCGTGGGCCGAAGCTTGATTTGTGTGTCCTTTCCCTGTCCATTTGACAAGATGCTGTTATGGAACTTCTAAATATTAAACATGTCGAGACCAAATAATGAAGTTCAATACAAGTAATGCAAGTCCTCAGAATTCTGCTTTTACAATGCCAGTGGGTGTGGATCACCGTAACGTGGAGCGGTTTGCGGGTGCAGACCCTCCTGTGATGCATGCAAAGAGAACAGCGTACATTAACAGTTCCCGGTCTCTCCTCTCTCTGTTAAGCTCAGCCGCATTTCATTAACATGTTTTCTCACTTTTCCTTCGACAGCTTTAAATGGTCTACATTTACATGAGCAGTTAAATAAGAAAACGGATGATTGTACACAAACACATTCCCACTGGCCGACACACACAATCCAACACCCCGCCCCCACCCACCCACACACACACACACACACACACACACACACACACACAGACACGCACGCATAAAGCCTCCACATGGCGGTCGATTGATTAGACGCAGAGGAGGCAATCTCCGCGGCTCTCACCTGGGAAAGCGGCGCAGTGCCTCGCTCCGGGCAAAAGGAAATCGATACGCTGCGAGATAATTGGCGGGGCCCCCTCACCCCGCCATCTGATTAGATAAACAGATTAGCATTGCAAACACGACGTGCCCCATAGGCTAAGCTGCTCGCCTCCCCGTCCGGGGCTGCTTCCCGTCCGCGGGGCAGATGGGAGTCAGGGCCAGCAGATTTACTGGGCCTGATAAACAGCAGGCGGGATTAGTGTGGCCCCCCCAGCCCCCCCTGACGGCTCCCTTATCGCCAGGGTCATAACCATGACCACAGCCTTAGGCAACAAGGGCAAGCAACTCTCCAGTTCGACTGTCGTTACTCCCGTCAGGAAATAAGAGGGAGACGGCGGCTCTGTTCAGGGAGTACGCGGGATAGCGTCGCGTCCAACGTGCTACGACATGTCAGGGCCCCCCCTAGGTTACAGGACATAACAGAACATTATGGGATGGGGGGAGAGTCCAGGACGTCCAGAGGACCATTGTTACCTTCTCAAGCCTCTGGTTCTTAGAAAAGCTTCTCTGTAGGT
This sequence comes from Galaxias brevipinnis, assembly GCA_036023535.2. NCBI lineage: Eukaryota > Metazoa > Chordata > Actinopteri > Galaxiiformes > Galaxiidae > Galaxias > Galaxias brevipinnis. Next base: position 18,946 of record JAVQIZ010080896.1, read on the forward strand.
TCACTTACCTAGAAGGGGGGAGAGAGAAAAGAGAGAAAAGAGAGCGGGTACAGAAAGAGAAGAAAGGGTGGAGAGGAGGACAGTGAAAAGAGAATGTTATCCAGACAAGCCATTGACTGCAGTCAGATATAACTGTCTCTATACATCGTCGGGCAGCGATGTATGACCTTCCAGCCACAGCTATGTTGTTGACACGGTGACACATACACACTAACACACACACACTTACACGCACAGAGACACAGGAATAATGAAAGAGACTGGTGATTTAAAATAACCACTCTTTCTTTTTTTTATTTCTCTCCCTCCCTCCTTGTTCCGTATCGATTCAAATGAAGCGCTTTCCATCTCTTCTCTCAAACCATTCCCACATATAGCTGGATGCATGTTTTGGATTTTAACATCCTCACTGCTTTCTTTATTTCTCTCTCTAGTTCCCTTTTGTCCACTACAAAGCTCCTGATGAAAATAAACTGAGAGCAATTACATAACATTTTATCGAATGTAAATATGAAATGTCAATGATGTAACACCAAGATGAAGACGATTTTGATAATTATGGAAAAGATAATGATCTCGGTAAACATTGATGGGAGTGCTCAAATTACATCTCAGGGGTCACTGCTAAAGTATTGGGTTCATTTTCCAGCAAAAGCCCTTGGTTACTTTGTTAACTTGACTTTGACTTTAACAACGTTAACTTTACAATGTTACTACTAGCGAGTTCCTTTCAAAGTATTGATACCAAACACCGTTTGATGACAGTCGCAACGAGGTGGATAATGGCGGTAAAGAAAACAAGTTAAGATGATTAATAAAAACCATGGCAGAAAAAGCACCATGATGACACATCGTGTGACGGTGGCTCACTTATTGGGGCAGTTAGCTAAAGGCGCTTTAGCTAAAGATTTGAATCTATGTGCAGTATAGATTCATATGCTTATAGTAAATGTAGTTTGGTGGAGTTGTTCAGATTTTCCTTTCTTATATATGAAACCAAATTTTACACCAACCGCCAACCCTTGCCATTCCCCCCCAAGGGAATCTTCTTTCAGACCAAGTGACAAACCAGGGGTTGTGAGTTGTGGAAAGACAGCCCTTTGTGGACAGTCGAACTCTATTCACTTATATTTTTACCATGCTCCACACCAGCAACATCATGTTCTACTGAGAACCAGTGTGGCTATCACTGCCGACAGTAATGACAGTAATACAGCCGTTCAAATGATGCTATGACAGCCTCAGCCTTCCTTCCTGTCAGTTAGACTAGTCACGCCTATCTATTCCCTGCTTTTCCCCGGCAAGGGCAAAGTCTTTGCAGTGGGTTTATAAGCTGGAGAAGCCTCCCTTGAAGCACATAGATTTATAAGGGAGAGAGACAGGGTGCTCGGCATACAGATCAGCGGCGGCAACATTACACCCTAAGCGGCTTCATTCTCTTAGTGGGGAGCTATTACATTAGCTACCACTGCCAAGAGCTTGTTCTACTAGTACGAATACCATTTGTGACCAAATCGTACAAAAAAAAGAGGCAGACTTTGTTCATATTCAATCTAGCTCCCTTTTTGAAATTGAGTATATGTTTCCGCTGTACAATACGGCTTCTACCTGTCCGTTTATGAAATGAAAACCGAAAGAACTAGTCATTTGTCCTGCCCGTTCACACAGAGTTGAATAGTTAAGTCGAACGAAGGCTTTAATACCTACAATCAGTGCTCGAATTGAGGGGGGATGGGGGGGGGATGCCATCCCCCTTGTTAAGCAAAATGGACAAGACCATCCCTCTTGTTAACTTTTAGGTGGAATGCATCCCCCATTAAATTTTTTTAATAAATAATACACACCTGATCAGATAGATATTTGACCATCCCCCTTGTTAGCTTTTACAATTCGACCACTGCCTACAATATGTATTCAATTCAAGGGTTTCAGAACATGACATCATAACCCACTTTGGCCTGTGCTCATGTACCAGGGAGGGGGGTCTCCTTCCAATTCCAGCGCCCACAAACCACTCGCTGGTGGCAGCCATGTTTGTAAGCCCGGTGTAAGCTGCTGTGACTCACGGAGGCTGGCCCCACTGATTACATTAGAGCTCGTACCGCCGGGACTGCACAGGCGACGAGGTCAGGCCCTGCAAGATTGACGACGCTGTAGCCCGGCGCCCATCGGTCCTGCTCCTAATAAGCCCCTTCTCAGGGACGGGAGCCCCGGCCTGCCATTCATGACATCAAAGGGTCGTCACCTTCGCAGCCAGCCTCGCCGAGTGAAGGAGGACGGCTTGTTAAGGGGAGCAGCTGTGAGGAACAGGTGTGTGGTTCTCATTACGTTCCCCCCTCTCCCCCGCCCCTCAGAGTTGATGAGAGGATAGGCTTTTAATCAACAGTTCTCGCTCTCTCCCTCTAACCGTGTGTGTGTGTGTGTGTGTGTGTGTGTGTGTGTTTGTTTGTGGAAGAGATAGTGATGCGAAGGTGAATGCGGCCGGAGAGATGAAAGAGAGCGGGGGGGGGGGGCTAAAATTAAAAGGAAGATCCTCCTTTGTTTATGCATGTGTGTTTGTATGGCTTGGCGGGGCTTTCATGGATAGAATGCAGAGACAGCGGAATTAAGAGGGATATGTACTTGTGTGTGTACAGTGGATAAGCAGTGCACTCTTTTAACACCAAACTGTTTTGTAATCACAGATTCTGGCCATCTTGGCAACCCCTTGAAATCGTCTCAAAGTGAGCTGATAAAAAGAAAGGCTGACAGAAAAGAGAGAGGCAGCGTGGACGAGCAGAGAAACCCAGGCAGGTCTGGGGCCTCACCTCTGTGCAGAACCCTTTAGACGAACTTAAGCTCCACAACAAACACAGGGGGAACCATGCAGAGCTCTGCCTAATCACTGAGGCTTATTCCCCGCGACTCCCTCCGACCGGGAACACCCCCCCGGCTGTTTTCCCACCATCCGCGGACACAGCTCCTGCTGCACCCCGCACGCCGCCTATCTGTACATCGCCGGGCTGACGCACTCACACATCTGCCCACTTGCAAATCAAACACACACACAGATTCGCACGAAGACCCCAGGCCAGCTACCTACGTCATAGCAAACCCCAACTCTGGCTCGCTGCCACTACACATATGCACACGCTAAGCTGAAAAACCTCGATGCACACTAGGCAGTGGTGGTATCTAATGAGAGAGAGAGAGAGAGAGAGAGAGAGAGAAAGAGAGAGAGAGAGAGAGAGAGAGAGAGAGAGAATGGTATGGTATGGTCTTCCGTCGCCGGGACAAAAAAACACTCTTGGTTTGTCCACAAGGGTAGACTCAGAACCAATTGAATTCCAGCAATTCCATCAATAGAGAAAACGGCAAGGTAAAGGGCAGCCGGTGTGCATGTCACTCACCTTTACATTGATTTCTATAGGTCTGAGCGTATAGTACACATTGGGTCGCACTCTGTCTACAGAGCTGGTTCTTCAAATCTCTCCCCGTGTCTGCACGTGTCTGAGTCCTAATCAGCTGGCTGAGGGAGCAGCAACCTTTCAGATCGCGAGGCAACAGAGTGGAGCGCCACATTAACACCGCAGCTCATAAGATGCCGGCAGGATAGTGGGGAGCGTGTCTAATTGGCTAAAGCGTTACAACCTCGTTAGCGGTGTGAACTTCTCCCTCAGAGGTCTGCGTTGGCTGCATGACTTCCTTCTTTTTTTCACATGTAGTTTGCGATAATTCATAATTGTACGCCGTGTTCATTTCCGATCGCAGCCAGGAGCCGTGCGCCGTGATTTAGAAGAGCCCTGGACTTTGATTGCCTCTTAGCGACCTGTGTCCTCATGTCCGGTTTCATTAAGTGTTTAAACTAATAATTGCTACTATAACTATGGAACAAGGGCACTATACTGTAATCAGTGATCACACGTGGTAATCATGTATTGCACTGCTTGGAATATGACTTGTGTCAATGCAACAAACTGAAGAGCATCGTATGCAATAATATATCTATGGTAGAATCTTTCAATATTTATACCCAATTGACTTTAAATTCCGCCACTGTTAACATGCCAATACATATCGTCTTCACAATGAATTGTGCTGATGTTAAATACCAAGACTGTCATGATTCCTAATGTGGGTCACACAATGGCTGTAGTGATGATCTCCATTTGTAGACAGTTTACAATGTTCAGCTGAATGCATGCACATAAAGAGCTCTGTATAAGCCCAGGGTTTGCTATGAGTTCACCTTAGATAAGCATAGACTCTGCCTGTCCACAACATCCCGAATCCTAAATAAGGTATTTGCAGCGCAGTGTTCTGGAAAATACTTGCACGCCTGACTCATCTTACGGCCTTAACTACTACAGTTTAATCCCAAACTTCTCAGGAAAAGACAGCATTTCTTAATATCCAATATTGTTGCATAGCAGGGATGAAAATGACTCAACTCTTCTGTAAAATAACAGGGCAGGCCTAATGCCACTTGATCATGTATCGGCGTAAGTACTGTATTTCTAAGAGGTCACGCTTTTCTGAGAGAAAGATCAACTGATGGTGAGAGGGTACCTCAGGGTTTGTGTTTGTAAACCTGTGTGTATGGGCCAGTGGTGGGTTGGGTTCAGGCGGAGGCCAGCTCGTAGCTCTCCTGCACTCTAATGCGCGCCTCTGCTTCAAAGGCCCAAGCCTCGTCTCAAGCGAGACCACCAACCGCGGCCGAGCGGCTAAAAGCTGTCTGCTCAGCTCTAATCACTGAAGATTCTGCAAAAATTAAATGCTATCAGAACCCAGGGCTAAATGAGAGTACAGCCACTTATACTGCAGAGAGACTATCGCCATTGTTATTTTGGATGAGCAGTGCAGATTCTTTGCTTGATCTAGTTAGTGTCTTGTTGGGAGTTGGTACTTACGGTGGCCCTGAGAGGCCAACGCGCTGCAACTTCAGAAAACAAATGCAAATAGACAAAACACAAGCAAATT